>DF358352.1:577-17523 GCA_000787875.1 Solanum virginianum
AAAAACATATAATTACCCGATCCCAAATAAAATACTAAAAATTAGGCAAATACAAGGATATAATTATTTTAGTAAATTTGATTGTAAGTCAGGATTTTTGCAAACTTAGCTTGGCGAGCAATCACTAACCAGAGCTCACTATGGTCGAGAGTCCTAATGGGAAAGTACCTGAAACAAACTCCCAACTTCTCCACCCAACTTAGTGTTAAAACGGGTCATAGCACAACTTTGAAAAACCTAAACTTGGGATGGTATATATGCCAAAAGGATCTAAAATGGACACTAGGAACAGGAATGAATATATGTCTTTGGCATGACCGATGGATGCCTAACAATAAAACCCTTAGGGAAACTATTCAAGGCCCCCTTCAGAAATATGAGGAAACTCAAACGGTTAACTCCATACTTGACAAAAAGGGTTTGTGGCTACAAGATAAAATATCAACTCGATTGTCGGATAATCTTAAACAATCCATAGCTAGGATATGCATCTCATTCACAAAGAGGGCAGACAAAGAAGTATGGTATCACAACCTATCGGAATACTAGCACCTAAAAGTGTATATCACTGCATTAAGAACAATTTTATTCTAATCCATAATCCTAAAATCTCTTTACATAGATTTGGAAGCTACATTGCCCAAATAAAATAGAACACTTTCTATGGGCATGCCAACACAATAGATTACCCACTCGCGCTTGCCTAAACCACCTAGGAATAAGTGGAGATAACCTTTGCCATTTGTGCCACGAACCAGAAACAATAATTCACATTTTTCTTAAATGCAAAATCTCTAAAGGGTTATGGTAGGAATTAGGAATTAACAGGACAATAGAATCCATTGCAGCTGAGAACAACACCCAATGGCTCCTACAGCTATATAAAATCCCCCTTAGAATAAAAGAGCTAATCTGGGAAGAAGCCCTCCCTTTCTATTTATGGCACATATGGCTTACTCGGAATGACAACACTCATAATTCCAGACGTACTCACGCAAAAGGCTCTACACCATACGTGTATGCTATGGAATACAAGAACCTTACGAAATACAAATCTATCAAGAAAATAGTGCCAACATTCACCAAATGGAAACCTCCTTCAAAAGGATACAAATTAAACACAAATGGTTCCACAAAGATGGATGCAAATTGCAGCAGCTATGGAGGAAAAATTAGGGATTCGAATGGCAACTGGATGATAGGATTTATGAGCAACTCATGTCAAAATGACATCTTAGCTGCTAAACTATATGTCCTACGAACTTGTCTGGAATTGGCACTAGGAAAAAACCTCGTCCACTCGAAATAAGTGTGGATTGCCTAACAGTGGTACACATGCTAAGACATGATCATCTAGCATACTCACCACTTATTTGTGATTGCAGGGACCTTCTAGCCAGACTGGGGAACCCTCCAGTGCAACATGAGTTCAGAGAAACCAACCACGTGGCAAATCTTTTGTCAAAGGAGGGGGCTAGATTAAAAAATGCAATATTCTACTACAATATGAAGTTCCTCCCTTATTTGTGGAAAGCAGGGTAAAAGCAAACAAAGTTAGAACTCTTTTTGTATGATTAAAAAAGTGTAATACGTTAAATAGCACTTCTAGTAGCTCTAAATACGTAAATTCCCCTCCCCTAAATACTAATAGTAGCTATCAAGCTACCACGATCTTGTACTGATACATATATGATATACATATTAAGTCTTTTTCCTACCAAAAAAATACTCCTTTCGAACAGTTATCGAGCTAATAATCGAGCTCCTTTGGATAAGGACTAATTAATTGTTTATACTACTTAAATAATTTTATTTCCCTAATATCAGCTAGTCATTCACATGATCAATTTGAAGAATTTGACTAATACCATTATCATAATATTCTTTCGGATAGACAGTCTTCTGTTTTCAATCAACAAATCACCTAGAATTCTTAATTAAGGTCAAAATGCAATGTTTGCATTTACCTTGACAAGTCTAACGAACGAGGTTCATCGTTCCCTTGAGAGATCTCTTAATTGCTTTCACGTGTGAGTCTTTTGGACATGATTGAAAACATGCACGCATCTCAATACTAAACACTATATGAGGCCTGCTTACAATAAAATGCAAAAGAGATCCAATCATTCTCCTAGAATATAATTGAAAGATTAGAATTCTAATGGACGTGAAGATTGAGATAAGAAAACATATATATCTGAAATTATCAATGACTAATTAGGTTTATGGGCAACAAGGGCCTTACACAATCAATAATCAATAACCCAACTCACTCAAGCAAAGAGAAACCAAATATATTCAAAAATGGATGACTCTAAGATTAATCAAACAAAGAAGTTAACAAGCAATTAGGAGAATCCACCCCTAATTACTCAATCTAAACTATTAGGAATCCACCCAATAGCATTATTAGTAATCCACCTAATAGATTTGATTACCTAATTAGGAATTCACCCAAATACTAAGCCATCAACTATAATATTCAACTCGATTCTCAATTTATCAAAAGTTGAGGAATGAAAAATGACTAAGGTAGGTATTTATAGCATTTGCCTTTACATACACAGCCTAAAAGTAGCTAAAATAAAACTCAACAAGATGAAAGACCTACTCGGCAATGCATGAACTTCAATCGATGATCTGGAGGACACCGCCTATCATAAGCGTAACACTGGTCAAGTTGGCGATGGTGATCCTATTTGGCGATGCACTGAGTTTAGTAGGCGATCTAGAGTGCATTGCCAAATCTTCCAAAAGCTCCTTTTCCATCTCCTCACTTTGTGTGGCCTCCAACACGTTGTACATCTTCTTTTGGGTCCATTCAAGTCCTTCCAATGCTCCCTTCATCACAGCCCAAAATTAGATCATGACTAAATAAAATAAAATAAAGCAAAAGCACTGCCTCAAATGAAAATACAAATTTGTATGATAGAGTCTAATATAATGTCTGGAATAGAAAGCAATAAAGGGAATCTCAAAAAGAAGACCCATGCATGGTGACTCGAAGTCTAAGCCCCATCGCTAAGATATGGGATAGATGAAGATCTTTGGTGGAGTAGAATCAACATATGGGTCCATGTGCTCGATCTGCAAGGAGGAAACAAAGTAGGGGTGAGCACATTGAAGTATACCCAGTATGTTCAACCGACTGGGTAAGAGAAGTTGAATATGCATGTAATAACAAGAGTATTTATCACCTGCATCACAAGGTTAATACACACTATATAAGGGTAGTAAAAGATAGTCAATACAATTAATTATGCAATGCATGTGAAATGTATGTATGCAATGACATCGCAGGTCATGTATAAGGACCCTCTATCCTCTGACCAACCACCCTCCTAGCCTAAATCGGTCATTCTAGAACTGATGGAACCATCATAATCCCATTCGGAGGCCATCTAGCTACATTGGGATATTTGGAGGATGTATGAGGTAAATTATAAGAAATGTGATGGTTTATGTTTTGAGATGATATAGAACAGCTTAGTTTGGATCATTTATTCATAAATTGGCACTGATAGGAGATTACATTCGTTGTCTGAGGTTCAGGTTCTGTACTCCTGCTATTGATTACTCTTCCTCCTATAATGGAGTTGACATGCAGATTTTGGCTATTTGAATATATCATTGTATCTACCGTAGTCGGCATCTGTTTAGAAGTCTAGACTCTATGCTATCCCTTACAAAATTTGGTATTATTTAGCATATCTATTATGGAAAGGCCCACCCATGTGTTCGAGGTCTGGGATCTGCATTGTCTCCTATTCAGAGCTTGGCAATTTTCATTCTTCTATAATACCTTCATACCACCGAGACCCATTTAGTCTTAATTTAGCTTTTCTGTGCAGCTATTGGGCTTATGGAGGGTCCGTTTGAGTTCTATCTGAACTTACAAGCGGTTGTACCTTCTAAGCTTATGAGGGGCTGAGTTGGGTTTAGTTTCTTAGGTCTTGCTATCTTTTACGCCTGTGTACATACCTTTACTATTCCTATTCTTGACCTTTGTTTTATTCTAGAATTTCCTACTGCATTTACTATTCTTATTCAATCAGCCTATGATGCTTACTAGGTACCTTTTTATTTGGTAATCATATTATACTCTGCATCTCTTTCATAATGCAGGTCTAAGCACTAGCCATTGGCGTTGATTCAGTCCAGCTTGTAGTAGCTACTTTCGAGGACTAGGGTGAGCACCAAGGCATTTTGATCATTATGGTCTCCTTCTGTACCTATGGCTCGTTTATTGTATTTTGAGACTAGCCAGTTGTATATATTTATATTTTAGCCTACTTTTGGGTTCGTATTTATCTTTATAGTAACTTTGTACTTGTGACTAGGGTGAGCACCAAGGCGTTTTGATCATTAATGCTTCTTAATTAGCACTTGCACCAGTAGTAGCAATAGCGAAAGAGGCCTTTTTGGATGCACCGACCCTTTATTGTCTTGGGGTACTCTTTTTTGCAGTTTCCGAAACAAGTCACACTCAACAAGCAAGAACTCTTATGATATAGCCTGTTCTTCCATCGGCATATTTTCCCCTTTGCTTCTCTAGCATACCACAACGACTTCATCATAAGTTTTTGTTAAAATCATTTATTAGAATTGAAATATATGGATTGCAAAAGTAGGTAATAGATATATATTGGTTGTAATATTAATAACGGTTATATCATTACATGTTCTGGGTAGCAGCGTACCACTAGTAAGGACCTAGGTATTCATCTAAAACCCCTTCGATGGAAAAATTACACTACTTATAAGTGGTTAAAATTATATTTTATGTATATATATAGCAGATGTCATTGAATCTCCTTTGACTTCTTTATGTGTTCATTTCTTTTAATATATTGAATCATCTAAATAAAAATCTTGAATCTGTCTATACGAGTAATGTTTATAGAGATTGGCTGCTAGTAGCATGGAATTGAGGGGTAAATATTCTTATTATTGTTAAGAAAAAATATAATTAAAATAATTTAAAAGTAATATTCAGTATAATCATGAATGAAATGACAAAACAAATAAAGAATTAAATACAAACCATTGGATGAAATGAGGAGGAAGCATAAGAAGAGAGCAAGAAATGTGTAGCTCACTAGTGACTTTGCCATACTCCTATACTTTATGATCTTTCTATTTACTTTGAAGTGATTATGTGTGGAAATTATTAAGGAACCACAAGTATTTATAACAAGGCTTGGCGATTTATTTAATGGTTTAGTCAAATAAATGTAAGAAACTTGTTGACTATTTCTTCATAGAAGAAGCGAAAAGCTTAAGGAATGAAGCAAAAGATATTACAATATTATATTTATCAATTTCAATTTTTGACTTTTTAAAAAATCTGTTTAAAAAAGAATGATTCATTTTTTTAGCAGCTCTTCAGTTTTAATTTCCTAGATGACATGTTTAAGATTACAAGATTAAAGGTCATTTTGATACATTATTTTGGCATGTTTTTAATTTTAAACCACATGATCCAAATGTCTTTTTTACTTTTATAAACTCAATATCAAAATAAAATAAGCAAAATAAATCAAAACCGAGGGAGTATATTTGCTCATTGCCCAAAAGAACTAAGTTTACACTCTTATATACCCCATCTATCCACTTTTGTTTATCAGATTTGGCTTTACAAGAATTACTCTTCTTTGCATTTTTTGAAACAATTCTCACTCAACAAGCAAAAACTCGAATGATATAGCTTGTTCCTCCATCAGCATGTTCTACCCTCAGCACCTTGCATCTCTACCATGCACAACAACTTCATCATAATTTTTTTCCTTTTGATAAAATCATTTATTGGAATTGAAATATGTGAAATTACAAAAGTAGGTAATACATATGTATCGGATGTATTATTAATAACGGTTATATCATTGCATGTTATGGGTAGCACTACTAGTAATGACCTAGGTATTCATCTAAAACTCTGGTGGAAAATTATATTTGGTGTATATATATAGCGGATGTCGTTAAATCTCCTTTAATTTCTTTATATGTTTATTTCTTTTAATATATTGAACCCTCTTAATAAAAATCCTGAATTTGTCTATACGAGTAATGTTTATAGAGATTGGCTGCTAGTAGCTTGGAATTGAGGGGTAAATATTGTTATTATTGTAAGGTAAAAAAGAATTAACATAATTTATGTAACACCCCAAAAAAATTACAGAAATGCCCCTAAAATGTACCATGTACATAACGCGTCTTTCAAAGCTCCGATGGTAAATTCGAGATCAGATTTGCGACCAGCACAAAAAATTAAGTGGGAAAAATGGTCTCGATCCGATTTTAGAGTAACCGGGTCAAAAAAAAAATTTCCAAAGTTGCCCCAAAACAATGAGGGTCCGTGCGTAGGGCGTGACGCGCCTGGGATGCGGACCACACTTATTTTTTTCATTAATTTTTCAACAAAAAAATTGTTGACGCAAAAACACTAAGGCGCGCTCAGTCCGTGTCGCAAATTGGGCCATTCATAGTGAAAATTATTTCTTCATTTTGTGAGGGACATTCTAGACATTTCCTAACCCCTTCTAAACTCAAATTACTATTAAAATAGATCGTTTTGGGTATAAAAAGGGTTTTAAAACCCATTTTTAACCCATTCTTCTTAAATTTTTATGCAAGAAGTTCTGAGAGAAGGAAAAAAGAGAAAGAGGAGGGTTTCAAAGTCCAAAGCCAATTAATTCATGAAGAAAGTTAGGAAATCTTCAATCCCAGGTATGTAAGGCTAAACTAAAAGCATGAGATTATTCTCTCATGTATCTCATAGATGGTCTTAGATGAGAATTGAAAGCGAAGCATGTTAAACACTGATGTTTTCTGGTAGCATATTTCATTGAGTTTTTATAAATATGTTTTCTAATCATGAACAGTGATTTGGGAAAGAGTTTTGATGGTATGCAGAGATTATATTTTGAAACATGAGTATTATCCTTATTTTTGAAAACATTTGACATTCTAATGAGTTTTGATTGGATTGAGCATTGAGTCTAAATGATATTTTGAGTACATAATTGATGACAAGGTAAATACACTTTTCGTAATAATTTTATTGATAGATGATGGTGATAGATGACATGAGTCTTAAAGAAGATTGATTTGATAGATAATTGTACATGTTTTAGTCTTGGGAGAATTATTGAGCACTGAGTTGGGTGAGAAGTATCACCCTAGAACTGCGTTTGCCATCATAGGATAGTCTTGCAGCACGTTCTGGCGACTCTTGTCCCAAATGTTAGACAATTCTCACTGGATCCAAGTGAGAGATAGATATATAGATAGACTATGTCCTTTACCGTGGGAAGTTAAGGACGGGCGTGGAAATGATGCCTATTCGTTGTGCCCCACCTAACTTAAAGGTGGCACGATAGGATAGATGTCGGTTAAGAAAAACTCCCAAGTAACATTGATTGAGCATGAGATTTCTAACGGAGTCATTCTTTCTTTTCAAATGTATATTCGAAAGAGGTTAGTTAAGAGAAACTCCCAAGCAACATTTATTGAGCATGAGATTTCTAATGAAGTCATTCTTTCTTTTCAAATGTATATTCTAAAGAGCATGATTTACTTTACACTTGCGTGTTTTATTGAGTTGAGATGAGTTGAGCCTTTTGAGTTGAGTTGATGTTATTTCTATACTATTCTACCTATTTATGTTTCATTCAGCTATTTTACGTACCAGTACATTCCACATACTGATGTCCCCTTTAGGAATGCATTATTTCATGATGTAGATATATAGGATCGAGATCATCGGCAGACGCATCGTTGAGGATCATTGGATGTTCAGTGAATTGGTGAGCCTCCCTTACTTTGGAGGATTCATATGTTATTTCCATCTTGCTTTAGAGTTAGATATTAATTAGCTTTTTATTTTGATTGAGGTAGCCATGGGTCTGTCATTGGCACCACTACTAGTGATAGAGGTGTGTGATGAGGTCAAGTGGTTCGCTTGGGGACTAGCAATAGTCTCTGAGTGTCGGTTACATATAGGGTACCTTCTCGGGGAGTGACAAACTTGGTATCAGAGCACAGGTTCAAGAGTCCTAGGGAGTCTATGAAGCCGTGTCTAGTAGAATCCTTATTATTGGTGTGAAGAGCTCTACATCCATAATTTGGAGGGTATAGGACATTTAGGAATTATCTCTTTTTTTCAAATTCTAAATCGTACAATAAAGTCAAACTCTATAAAATTTCTTTTCTAAATCAGTCTTTACACATTTATAGACCATGTCTTCTAAATGCACCATGGAGATGAAGGATACCATTAGCACCGATAAGCTTGAGCCTACTACTCAGTTTGATGCGCATCATTGATGGGTAGAAGAGGACAAGGAGAGTGAGATGGAAGAATCATGGGGAAAGGAGGGAAATAGGTTCCCCAGTTTGTAGAGACCTCGGAAGTATATGCCACCATCGAAGAGTGCACCCATATCCAATAGCAGATATAATCTGAGGCCAAGGAGGAATCAACCCTTCAAGATTTAGAACCTTTATCTCGAGGAAGTGTTACTCGAGGTCGTAAAGGAAAGCCACCATGTGGAAGGTGTGGCAAACTTTATTTGGGGCGATGTCGATTGGGCACCGATGGCTGCTTCAAGAGTAAACAAGAGGGTCACTTTCAGAGGGATTGTCCGAAATGGGCTAACCAAGCTCAACCTGCTAGATCTACACCATCAGTCAAAGGAAATAAGAGGGATGCTACTCCTAGCACGAGTGAAACTATAGACCAGTTGTGCGCCGCAGTAGTTGCCCAGCTCATAGAAACACTTTCTGATGTTGTGATAGAGGTATAAGTTAAATCTTTTCTTGCTTTGATGTTATGCATGATAGAAGAGTTTATATTTCCAAGAATTTTAATTTTGCCAATTAGGAGTGAGATTTGAGGTCTTGTAAAATCATAAGTAGAGTCATTACTCCTAAGCTAGAAAGATAATGATGGAGAGGAGGAGACTAGGCAGTGGGAGTGATGATTGATTGAGGCTGGTAAGTTAGAGATATGTATCCATTAAGTAACTAGTGAAGGGATGAGTCGATAGACATAGGTTTGATTAAACAGTTGAAAATATCCTATGATTGTCATGATGAGGTATAGAGAGAGGGAGACTTAGTATCAGAATATGTTAGAGTGTGCCCAAAAAACTAGAAAGAAGTGTATGTTGAGATACCATAGTATTCGTACTATTGAGGGTGAAGTGTAGATCTTGAATAGGGGGAAGAGAGTTTCCAATGTGATAAATCTAAATTAGGCATATGACTGTATGTGATAGTTTATGAGATTCATAAAGTTATAAGCTTAGCCAGATAAGGAGGTATAGTGAATGAGTGAGTGGTTCATGAGTTGTGAAGAGGGGATGTGTTGATTGATTACTCGCTATGAGATTTTAATAGTATCATATTCCCCAAATTTTTACCTAGTAGTGTAAGTCGGCATTAGAGAGGTGTCTGATAGATGCACATGTTAGTGCTAGACCATAAGCTTGAATTTTGAGGAGTAGTGTTAAAGAGTAGATAGCATGATGATTGTAATAGTCCTTATTGGAGATTTGACCTAAGAGTCTTGCTATAGTGCGTGTTCAATGATTAAGATGTTGACTGGCAAGGAGCATGGTGCTAGGAGTAGAGTAGAGGTACCCCTTAGATGGAGATAGTAAATTAAGGGAGAAGCACTAGAAAAGAGAAGGGTTAGAAGGTTTAAGATATGTAACCATGATTGTGTACAGATAGGTGAGGCTCTAAGTTATGACTGCTATGAGAATCAAGATAGTACACTTGAGTTGTTGATGTGAAGTAGGTTGAGGTAGGCATTCTGTGTCATCCTAAGCAACTAAGTTAGTTGGGTTATGGATAAATGATAAGGAGTTTTCCATTATAGTCTAAGTCTTACACAGATAGGTTTATGAGAATGTAGACATTGAGCGTTAGCAGGCCAAAGAAGAGGTTAGATTCTAAGAGTTGTGGGAAGTGGTTATGTATGCCATAAGAATAGCAAATATAGAGAGATCCCCATAGATGCAGGAAAGGAGCTAAGAGTGATATTGTTGAGAGGAGTCTTAAGCGGCTAGTTATATATATGCGACTATAGCATAACAAAAGAGTTTAAGATGTTCTTGTGGGTAGCAGTGACTGAGTGGAAGTATATGCTTATAGCCTAGTAGGGAAAATTCATTCCTAAATTTAGAGAGAGAGGACCTTGGGAACTAAGGGGGAGATGACGAAGTGGTAGGCCGAAGTAGACCTTAAGTTTGATAGAGATGGGCTAACCGAGATGAGCCATCAATTTTTGTTATATCGTATATTCCTTATTCTTCCGTTGAGGCAATACTCTCTTCATATTTGGTATGCGGCTGCCACGCATGTGGCCTAATCCCATATACCACTTATTGATTGTTACTCAAGTTATGAGGATAAAATGTGATGAAGTCATTCATTAATTTTGATCTTACCCTATTGATCTGAGTGTTTCCACTCCTATGTTAAATAAGACATGACCTGAGTTTTATACTACGTATAATTCTATGAACTCAGAATGAGTCCTGATAGATGAGAGAGATTGTAATCTATGAATGTTCTAAGATAAGATTTCTTGATTGAATCGTGCTAATGATCTTCTGCTCCAGGCTCTTTAGGTAATCCACCTTTCCAGTCTTGATAGAGATATTGACGATAATGGATGAGTTATAGGTGATGGGAGAGAATGAGTGCTTCTGAATTGTGATAAGGGAGTTGAGTTCCTATCCTTGAGTTGATGTTCCATTTGAGCCTCTACTTACTTGAGTACGCAAGTCCTCGATAGTATTTGTGCCTAGTAACAATGTTGGAGGTAAAGTTTAAACTTTAAATATTGTGTCGTAGTCTATTCTTAAGAATGAGTATTCGAGTATCTAAGTATTTAAGTTCTTGATGGTATTCATGCTTACATTGCATTGAGAGGTAGTGATTTGAGGGTTTCGCGAAGAGGGAGATGATGAGTTCCTCCAGGTCCAGATTATGATGATTGATAGTAGTAGACTGAGAGTGGGGGTACATGAGGAGGAGGGAATGTAGTATTGTTATGATATTAGTATTAAATTTATGTCATATAGGGATAGAGATAGGGAGAGGGAGAGAGAGATGTGCAATAGATATTTAAGAGTAGGTGGGTGTGACTTGGGAGTGGGAGTTCATTGGATGGTGGAGGTAGAGGTGTCAAGTAGGCTTGAAGATTCTAAGATATAGTTGAAGTGGTTAGAGTAATAGGCTTTAATATGTGGTTGTCATTATGTAAGTATTGATGATAGACTATTGAAGACCTCGTGATTAGGGTTTCAAGTAAGGATAGGGAATAGTGAAGAGGACTAGTGATCTTTTGATGAAAGCCCCTGTGGAATTTTAGAGTTGAGTATTGAGGATTATCCTTGTAAGAATATGATCATGTCGTGAATAATACCTTGAGGCTTAGAAGTAGGTTTGAATGTAAGAGGAGGAGGTGGATAGATGGAAATTTGAGTAAAAGCTATATAAGCTTAAGTTGATAGAGTAGAGCGTCATGAAAAGGAGCACAATTGAGATGAAGTCCTAAGTTTGAGAATGTACATAGAGTCTTATGCACCGACGGTTCCATTCTCCATTAGAGTTGATGGTTTCTTTTTTGGACTGATTGTCAAAATGTTTAAGCGATTCAAATTGATTGAGTTTCGTCGTTCCATTTGTGCTTGATGGTGAAAATTCTAAAGAAGTATTTATTCTCTTGATCAGAATTGATTTGTCTATTCTGAGCAACTTCTGACTGTCCAGATTGATTCATTGAATATTGAAAGGAGTCTTGACCGATATTCGTACCTAATGATTAGAATGTAGAAGGAAATTTTCTTACCTTTAACTAAATTGATTGTCTTTTTTTTAGTCGATTATCTACTCTTGAGTCCGAATAGAGTTGATTGTTGATTGAGATAGGGTCGGAAGATTGATTGATAGATATGAATGTTAAGATGAATTCTGAGTCTATTCGTGTCTTGATATCTACCTTTACTCATCATTCAAGGACAAATGATCCCAAGGGGGAGATGATGTAACAACCCAAAAAAATTACCGAAATGTTCCTAAAATGTATCTTGTGCATAACGCGCCTCCCAAAGCTCTGATGGGAAATCCGAGATCGGATTTGGGATCAACGCTGAAAATTGCGTAGGTAAATGGTCTCGACTCAATGTTAGAGTAACCGGGTCGAAAAATAAATTTTCAAAGTTGCCCTAAAATAGTGAGGGTCCGCACCCAGGATGCGATACGCTTGGGATGCGAACCACACTTATTTGTTTTTGTTAATTTTTCGAAGGGAAAATTTTTGACGTAAAAACACTAAGGTGCGCCCAGTCCTCGTTGCAAACTGGGTCATTCATAGTGAAAATTATTTCTTCGTTTTGTGAGGGGCATTCTAGACATTTTTCAACCCCTTCTAAACTCAAAATGCGATTAAAATAGATTATTTTGGGTATAAAAAGGGTTTTAAAACCCATTCTAAACCCATTCTTCTTAAACTTTTACGCAAGAAGTTCTAAGAGAAGGAGAAAAGAGAAAGAGGAGGGTTTCAAAGCCCAGGGCCAAATTCGTGAAAAAAGTTGGGAATTCTTCAATCCCAGGTATGTAAAGCTAAACTAAAAGCATGGGATTGTTCTCCCATGTATCTCATAGATGGTCTTAGATGACAATTGAAAGTTCTTGTGTCTACACACTTATTTCTTGAAGTATTATCTTGAATTAAGTTTCTACAATACTAATGAGTTTCCCCTATAAAATCTTCTTGAAATTGAATAGTTGTTGGGATACATATTCATGTCTTCATTCACATGAACCCTGATGGAAGACTATGGTTGCTTTTATGCTTTATGTTGAAAACTAAAATTTGATAGTCATACGGAGCATATTAAACACTGACGATTTCTGGTAGCATATTTCATTGAGTTTTCATGAATATGATTTTTTAGCATGAATAGTAATTTGGGAAAGAGTTTTGATGGTATGCAGAGATTATATTTGAAACTGATAATTGTGCATGTTTTAGTCTTGGGAGCATTATTGAGCACCGAGTTGGGTGGGGAGTGTCACCCCAGAATTGTGTTTGCCAGCATAGGATAGTCGTGTAACACGTTCTGGCGACTCTTGTCCCAATAGTTGGACAATTCTCATTAGATCCAAGTGAGAGAGAGAGACATATAGACTACGTAAATATTAAACGAGGTGAGGAAGATAATAGGGAGGTACGTTCTAGCGACTCTTGTCCCAATAGTTGGACAATTCTCATTGGATCCAAGTGAGAGTGATATAGATGGACTACATCATTTACCATGGCAAGTTTAGGACTGGTGTGACAACGATGCCTATTCGTAGTGCCCCACCTAACTTAAAGGTGCCGCGATATGATAGATGTCGGTTAAGAGACACTCCCAAGCAACACTGATTGAGCATTAGATTTCTAATAGAGTCATTCTTTCTTTTCAAATGTATATTTGAAAGAGGATGATTTACTTTAAACTTGCATGATTTACTGAGTTGAGTTGAGTTGAGCCTTTTGAGTTGAGTTGATGTTATTTTCATATTATTCTACCTGTTTATGTTTCGTTCAGCTATTTTACATACTAGTATATTTTACATAATGATGTTCCTTTCTGGAACTACATCGTTTCATGATGTAGATATACGGGATTGAGATCATTGGCAGGCACATTGTTGAGGATCATTGGATGTTCAGCGGATTGGCGAGCGAGCCTCCCTTACTTTGGAGGATTCATATGTTATTTCCATCTTGCTTTAGAGTTAGATATTGATTAGCTTTTTATTTTGATTGAGGTAGTCATGGGTCTGTCATTGGCACCACCTACTAGTGATAGAGGTTTCATAGACTAGAGTCAGATTGTTGATTAATAAACCTATGAGCTAGTTTCTTTTCTACTAGCCTTTATTATAGTATTATTTTGAGATTTGAGGAGATGAGCCCATTTATTGACTTTTTGTTCTTCCACTGATTAGTAGAATGTATGAATGAATGATGTGATGAGGCCAAGTGGTTCGCTTGGAGACTAGCAATAGTCTCTGAGTGTCGGTTACGTCTAGGGTACCCTTCTGGGACGTGATAATTTAAAAGTAGTATTCAGTGTAATCATGAATGAAATGACAAACAAATAAAGAATTGAATACAAACCATTGGATGAAATGAGGAGGAAGCATAAGAAGAGAGCAAGAAAGGTTGTGTAGCTCACTAGTGACTTTGCCATATTCTTATACTTTGGATGTAATTTAAGATCTTTCTATTTTCTTTGAAGTGATTATGTGTGGAAACTATTAAGGGAATCACAAGTATTTATAGCAAAGCCTGGCGATTTATTTAATGGTTTAATCAAATTTTCCTATAAAAATGTAAGGAACTTGCTGACTATTTCTTCATAGAAGAAACGAAAAGTTTAAGGAATGAAGCAAAAAACATTACAATATTATATTTATCGGTTTCAATTTATTTGACTTTTTTTTTTTAAAATCTGTTTAAAAAAAAGAAAGATTTTTTTTAGCAACTCTTTAGTTTTAACTTCATAGATGAGATATGTAGGATTACAAGATTAAATGGCATTTTGATACATTTGACATATCTTTAATTTTAGACTACATGATCCAAATACCTTTTTTACTTTCATAAACTCAATATCAAATAAAAGTAAGCTAAGTAAATCAAAACCGAGGGAGTATATTTCCTCATTGCCCAAAAGAACTGAGTTTACACTCTCATATACTCTATCTATCCACTTTTGTTTATCAAGTTTCGCTTTATGAGAATTACTTTGATTAATCTTTAAATTTGTATTGAATTAAATTAATTTTAAATGTTAAATTTTGAATTTTGATATTTGAAATTATACGAATTATTCAATTATATGTTGTAATCCTTTCACACTAATATGATGAAAAATACATTTTAGGATATTGATCAAAGTCCATGCAATATATTTGACTCTCACAAAACGTAACAAATAAAAATGAATAAAGTATCTAGAACAATGATTTAATTGTGATTCCCTAGTTGATTCATTAAATTGTTAATGTTAGTCCAAAAAAACATTATTCTAAACTGTGATTAGCTTGTTATTGTGGTTAAATGGGATATTTATGTCACAAGAGAGCAGAGATGAAAATTTACAAAAAGAAAATAAAAATAAATAACCATTTGAATTCATTTTTGTTACAAAAGGATCAATAGGGATGAAACTATATATGCAGTTGAAATGCGATGCCTTCATATTAACGATTGACACATGTTTCTAATTGCTTTAGTTAAGGTATAATTTGATTGGAGATATTTGACTTCAACGTTTCTTAATTTTTATGAATAATACTCCAAAATTTGTCAAGATTATTTAATTCTTTCTTCCAAAAGAATCATGTGTTTTATATATATATCTGATCAACTTCATGAAATTATTGGAAAATTTATTCCCCAAGAAACCGTGTCGTATATGTCATTTGTTTTGATTGTTTACGTTATCTTAGTGTGTGTTCTGGCGAGAGCAAATATTTTCCAAGAAAATAAGTGGATTTTTTGTTGATTTTTTATATTTGGTATGTTAAAAAATATATTTAAAATATTATACAATTTAGATAAATATTAAACGAGGTGAGGAAGATAATAGGGAGGTGTGAATATAGGTTTGGGGCGTAGGGAGAGGTGAGGGTTAAAATTCATGAGGTGTGTTGGAGAGAGCAATTATTTTTCTAGAAAAAATATTTGCTAAAATTTGGCCAATTGAATATTAAAAAGAATTTTAAATATTTTCTTACTCAACTTGTTGATTGGCTCTTCATTCAACGAACAACTAATTAACTATGCTAGTTTGATAGCGTGTCAAATGACATTGACTTAGTAATTCATGTTCTTTGGAATGTCATACACCTGACACCTGTTCATTCAGAGGAGGACAAAGTCATGCTGGCATATCTTTAATTTTAGATCACATGATCCAAATATTCTTTTTTTACTTTTGTAAACTCGATGTCAAAATAAAATAAGTTAAATAAATTATAAACCTTTTAAAAATATTTAATAAACCTTAAATATAAGTTAAAACAGCATGAGAGCAATCCGAGGCCGTTCGAAAGGAAAAAGCTCCAACGAAATAGATTGAATCGCGTGTGTTCAGCCTGCAGGTAGGCTACGGCTTCTCTCATTTTAGATTGAGTTTGAGAATGTAAACATAGGTGGATTTGTATGAATTTGGGTGGGGAATTAGTTGTACGTGTCGTAGTTGTTAGGATTTCCTATATTAGTTGATAATTGCGGTCGGTGGGTATTGGAATTGTTATTTTCATGATCATCCATGCTTGGTGTGCTTGAATTAGCTGAGTTTCGGATTTATTGGAGCATGTTTGGCCTTAGTTTATGCTTTGACTTGTGATGTCATAGTCTCACAACATTTCAGGGTCGATAAACTTTGTTATTTCCGCTCCAATGTATCTTTGAGAGTTGTATGCCCTTGTATACTGGAATAGCAAACGTAGATATGACATAACTGAGTCCTTAGCTAGGCAAAACTCAGCTTGAGACTTGATTATCCACACACCCAGTACCATCTTATTTTGATGCTTCCAGTCATACTTTCGGGTCCATTCGACTGCAGTAGCGATTCGATCCGCCCCTCAGGCTACATTGGGATATTTGGAGGACGTATGAGGTAAATTATAAGAAATGTGATAGCTTGGGTTTCAAAATGATATAGAACATCTCAGTTTGGATTATTTATCCATAAATTGGCAATGATAGAAGGTTACATGCATTCGTTGTTCGAGATCTAGGCTTTGTACTTCTTACTACTAATTACTCATCCTCCTATAATGGAATTGACATGCAAATTCTGACAATTTGATATATCATTGTATCTATAATAGTCGACACTCACAGTTCGGGGATATTTATGTCA
>DF358352.1:17590-33885 GCA_000787875.1 Solanum virginianum
GAACTCTGTCCTATCCCTTTCAGAGTTCAACATTATTTGGCATATCTATTGTGGAGAGGCCCACCTGTATTTTGAGGTCCGGAATCTGTGTCGTCTCCCCATTTGAAGCTCCGCGATTTTCATTCTTCCGTAACACCTTGGTACCATTGGGATCCATTTAGTCTTAGTTTAACTTTTCTGTGCATCTATCGGGTTTATGGGGTCCTTTCACGACCAAGCCTAGAGCCTAGGGGTAATATAACGGGATACACTTTTTTGAATGGATTATAAAGAAAATAATACAAACAAATTGAAAATCCAAAAATATATAATAACAATAATTGAGTTTGCGGTTAAATATTAACAAAATATAGAGCACAATGAAAAATGACCTATGAACAATTTATTTAGATTACTTCACTAGACATAGGAAATTAAAAAAGATATATAGTACTAACGTACAATATCATATTAATAAAGAGTACAATTTCGTAATAATCACTACAATTCTAATGAATTAGTAGTGTTTTTATTCTTTCACACACAATAATTAACTTTTATTTATGATAACTGATACATAAGAAAATGAGATTTGTTATGCTTGTTTCTTAACAGTTGCGCCAGCAGTAGCAATAATGAGTAATGAGGCCTTTTCTGATGCACTGGCCCTTTATTGACCTGGGATCCTCTTTTCTGCAGTTTCTGAAACAAGTATTGCTGGACAAGCAATAACGCGTAGGGTATCGCATGCTCCTCCATAGGCATGTTTTCCCCTCAGCACCTTGCGCCCTGAGCTCTTTCCATACTTTCAAGTGAATCCACAAATGTGACACCCGGCGAAACTACCAAACTACCATGCACGTAACGTATCTTTCCATGCTCCATTCGCAAATCTGAGACCGGATTTTGCGATCAGCGCAAAAAATTTAGTGAAAAAATAGTCTCGACTCAATTTTAGAGCAACCAAGTCAAAATAAAATTTTCGCTAATTAATTTCCGGACAGTGAGGGTCCGCGCCCAGGGCGCGACGCGCTTGGGACGCGGAGCCACACTTAGCATTTTTTTTAAAGTTTCCGACTTTTTTTAAAGTTTTCGACGGGAAGCTGGAATTCACGAAAAAAGGCGAAATACACATGTTTGTGCCCCTAGCGCGACGTGGACATGTTGTATTAGGTGGAATACACATGTCCGCGCCCCTAGCACAATGCGGACATGTTGTATGAGGCAAAAATCTTTTTCTTTTGTTTAAGGAACGGTGGTTTCGACTTTTCCCACCCTCCTTAGCCTAAATTACTCAGTTTTCACCCAAATTTAGTCTCTAAAATGTATGAATTCACGCTTATATTTCAAAAATCTTCTAAGAGACTTAGAGCGTGGAATCAAGAAAACTAGTTACGGCTTTCAAGAATCCTCCCCAAATCCTTCCAAGAACTAATTCCTTAGGTATGTAAGGCTCTCCAAAAGTTATTTTATTAATGTTTTAGAAACTTAAGCACTAGTTTTCACCAAAGATTCCAATTACAAGTTGAGATTAAAGTTTCCTTTTTTTCTTGCAAATTTTATTAAAAGTATTGTTCATGTATAAATTCTTGATAAGTATTATGATTCTTGTTGACCTTACTATTAATTTAATGTATTGATACAAAGATTTATAGTTATGGTTGAACTATGAGAACTCTTTATGTATTTTATGAACAATCATAAAGTTTACAGCTAAATTAAGTCTAAAAAGTATTTTTAAAACCTTGTGTTTGCACTATAGCTGAGTAACCCAGTTATGCTTTTGAGATACTCACAATGATATTATTTTCAGTACAAGAATAGTGTCAAGTTGAGAAAAGTTTAAAAAAAGCTAAGTTGGGCTAAGTCTGAGAAGATTAAAGAGATATTTTGAGAATTACTACATTTAAGTTGTGACCAATGTAAAGTTATTTTGGGAGAATATTGAGCACCGATATGAGTCAGAGTAGAATTAATAACTTGAACTCATAAACTACATAGCCAGCATAGGATAGAATTGTAACAAGGTACAATTCCTCACTTTCCAATGAGATGGCCCAGTTTTGGAATGGATCCACTCCCCTAGTTTTTCGTCCCCTACCTCGGCAAAGTACGGGATGGTTTTGGCAGCATGGGCAAGACACTGTATCACTATGAAGCTCATATTGGTAGTTGTCGGTTAGAGAAACTCTCCAAGTTAAAGCAAGTTAAGTTTTACATACAGATTTCAGCATGTTATTTTCAGCATACATGGCATTTATTACTTATGTTATTTATTCTAAGATATGATTTACTTACTTTGGAAATATTGTACACTGAGTTCCTTTTTTGGCCATTTTACATACCATACATTCCACATACTAACATTCTTAGGGCCTGCATCATTTTATGATGCAGATACAGGTGATAGAATCCCTCAGCAGCCGCTTCGTTGAGGATCAGACACCCACCCAGCTATTAGGGAAGCCTCTTCTCAGTTTGAGGCTTGGAGCTATCTATGTTTATTTTCTCTTTCAGTATTTTGTTCAGTTATGGCTACTTTGGGGCCTGTCCTAGTAGTCGTTCAGATTATTCTAGTTAGACGTTCCATAGACTATGTGTTACGTACTTCAGTTCTCATTTATTTTAGTTATTGTTGAGATATTTCTCATTTCAATTTATTCAGATAGTTTGGTAATCTTAGCCTATTATTTGGAAGTCTTTCTATGATTGTTTGAGTCTTTCGTTGAGTAAGTAGCCAGGCCAAGTGCTTCGCTTAGGACCAGAAATGGTTCTAGTTGCCAGCCACGCCTAGGGTGTGAATTCGGAGCATGACAAACTTAGTATCAGAGTACGGAGTTCAAGAGTCCTAGGGAGTCTATAGAATCGTGTCTAGTAGAGTCCATATTAGGGGTGTGAAGCGCGCCACATCTATAATAGGGAGGCTACAGGATTCGACTCCACGACCCCGACCTCGGCGATGGCCCCAACCACGACCACTATTCGCATCCATCATCAACCTGGGCTCTGATGCCAACTGATGCAAGAACAATCGGAGAAAACAAAGGAATGGAAGAAGAGATCGAGAATTCTTGGAAGAACCACCGGTCTTTCGTTTTGGATTTCCTTTCTCTGGAAATGTTTTTTGTACATACAACAACAACTAAGTCCCAAAATGTCACAAATCCCTTTCTAAAGGGATTAAAGTTTTACCCTATACAAAATTAACCCCTAACTTTACAATAGTATAAAAATAAACCTTAACTTACTAATCAACAAAAATTAACCCCAAAAACAGTCCAAAATAATTTAATTTGGTCCACAGTCTACATCATTCTCCCCCACTAGAAAAAGATTCGTCCTCGAATCTGCTGCATCATCATCAATAGGAGCAAAAACTAGTTCTGAATAGGCTCTAATTGCATTCTCTCAAATTTTTACAAACAAAGAAGGCCAAAGAATATGCATCATCTTAACTCCACAAGCTTTGTTTGGTCCTTCATAGGTTGCTGAAGAAGATGCAGAGTCTGCACTCGGGTTTAGTCCGGCCATCTCCATTATATTTTCAATCTCTTTCACCACTTCATTCATTNTTATCAATAGGAATTTTTCCTGTAATTATCTCAGGCAGCACCACTCCAAAGCTATAAACATCACTCTTCTCAGTCAGCTGGTTTGTCATATAATATTCAGGATCCATGTATCCCATTGTTCCGTTGACTTGAGCGGTAATGTGACCCCTATCAGAGTCACCGAGAAGCTTGGACAGGCCAAAATCAGCAACTCTTGCGTTTAAGCAATCATCCAGCAAAATATTGTTGGACTTGACGTCCCTGTGTATGATGGGAGGATTGACAAGGTCATGCAAATACTGTAAGCCTCTGGCTGCTCCAACAGCTATCCTCAGTCGCCTCATCCAATCTAACCTGATCCCAGTCTTGCCTGAAAGATTATCTTTTAATGTGCCATTAGGTATATACTTGTACACCAGCATCTGTTCAGCTTGATCGAAACAAAAACCAGTAAGTTCAACGACATTCTTGTGATGATTTTGGTTTCCCCTCTCGAAGGTCATGCAAATACTGTAAGCCTCTGGCTGCTCCAACAGCTATCCTCAGTCGCCTCATCCAATCTAACCTAATCCCAGTCTTGCCTGAAAGAGCATCTTTTAAGGTGCCATTAGGTATATACTCGTACACCAGCATCTGTTCAGCTTGATCGAAACAAAAACCAGCAAGTCCAACGACATTCTTGTGATGAACCCTTGAAAGAAGCTCTATCTCAGTTTTGAACTCATGTGCACCCTGCGTAGACCCTTGTAAAGCTCTTTTAATTGCAACCAATTCTCCATTCGGAAGAGTTCCTCTGTAAACCTTTCCATAACCACCACAACCAATATCATTGGTTTCTGAAAAGTTATTGGTCTATTTTTTGAGCTCCTCAAATGAGAAAAATCTAGCTCCTGTCAACTGTGGAACAGTACCACTATGTTTATTTGAGTCCCATGATGCAAAAGGATCACTCCTCTTTGCAGCATCTTCAGCTCTTTTCTTTTGCCGAAAAGCATAAACTCCAATGAGTAGTGCTATAATTGCAATGACAGAACCACCAACTACTGCTCCAATAATAATGCCCGTACTACTTGATATTTTTGATCCAGTGGATGCCCCTTCGGTCCAATTGGATGAAGAAACTCTAGCCACAAGTCTTTGACCAGCCCTTAATTTCTGGCATGGAAGCAGGGCATCTGTTGGATGATCAAAAGACTGCCAGACAGTCTGGTTAAAGATGTCATGAAGCACACGACTTCCAGTAGCCAAAATCTTACTGCCCAAGACAAACTTATTCGCGGTGCCTGTAGACCACACAAGAGTTCCATCCACATCTTTTGATGATTCATAAAACGGATGCACAAACTCAGGAGCAGAGTACGGAGTTCAAGAGTCCTAGGGAGTCTAAAGAATCCCATCCACATCTTTTGATGATTCATAAAAGAGACGCAGAATCTCAGGGGCACTCCATGACTCAAAATTCAGATGGCCAACAATATGTAGGATTAGTCCTCCACCATCATACGGTCGGATCAGGTACCCAGATGGTATCAACAAAAGCTCAACTGTGCCACCATTTCCTGCAGGAAACATTGTGAAAACTTCAACATTTTGGCGGTCCCAGAACCAAGGAGGTCGATCTTTGAGAACCTCAGCAATCTTTGTCGGCTCTAAACTAACAAGACCACATGCTTGGGCTGCCACTCCACTGGAACTATGTAAGTGGCCACAAATCCCAACTGAATCCTTTGACAGTGACTCAGTAATTTCAGCAGCAACTTTCTCCTCATTTTTGCTACTAACATCAGCTTTATCGTTGTTGGTGGATGACTCCTCTTTTATATCAGGATGCTGAGAAGAATCCTCAGTCACCTGCTCTACCTCATCAACTGGAAACTCATCCTTCACGGAATGGTCACCATGTTGTTCTTCATCCGCAGTAACCTTTTCAATCAGCGCTTCAGGGGCTTTATCAACTTTGGTGACAACAGCCAAAGTCCTTTCCCCTATTTTGTCCACTTTTTGAGACATCCTAATGGGCTCACAAGTAGGGAAATCAACAGTAGTTGATAGCACATTCAAGATTATGCCTTCTTAAGGTGGTCCTTGTACAGCAACATATCCAGCAGTCTCATCAGTAGCAAGAATGATAGCTTCCGCAATGCCACTTCTGACTACTAGTGATTCACCAGAATCTGCGTACGTGATCTCCTCACCTTCTGTTAGATGATATCCAAGGCCCTCATCATAATCCTCATAATCATCATACACCGGGTCTACATCCTCCTCAACTAGCGTAACAAGCTATCGGTTCGAACAATCGGCAATCAAGTATCCTAGACCTTGACACTTAAAGCACCGTTGGTTAGCCATAGAGCCTCACCTGTTAGTCTGTTCCCTCTCTGGATGGATTCTGGGAATTGGAGGAGTTGTGGACACAGGTTTAAAACTCGAAGGGGTTACTCGTCTGCCTGTCTCAGTGCCCGAGAAATGGTTTTGGCACTTCGATTGACTGACACCCTTTCTCTTTTGCTGCGATTCGACCCTCAACGGCAGCCGACACACATCATCATACGAGTAATACTGCCTATACTGGACGGGTAAGAATTTGGCCATTAACTTCCTTTTCATCTTACTCCAACTATGAATTTTTGGTTTCCCCTCCCGAACACGCGTAGTTTTCACATGCTCCCACCAAATCGAGGCATGTTTCCTCAATTTAATGGCTACCAACTTAACCTTTTGACCGTCATTCAAATGTTTCACATCAAAAACTCGTTCGACAGTATGCAACCAATCAATAAACTCATAAGGATGAAACTTACCATCGAATTCCGGAAGGTCGGCCTTCATCCCTAGGGTTTGATAGGATATGTCAGGCTTGAGCCCTGGTCGTCGGTTTCTCTGATTTGGGATCCCCCATCGGTTAAACCCCTCATCATCATCGCTTATCGAGGACGAGTCGAGGGAGGTCGACTCCTTCTCTCCCTCTTCGTTGGTAGTGGTCATTCTCGCCTCGGCGAGTTGGCGCTCCAACTCTCGAATTTGTCTCCTTCTCGCTGTAATCTCCCGATCTCGTTGGTCTCAACGGAGGTTCGGTGGCTCGTCTTCTCTAGCGTCGACTCTACGACCCCGACGACAAACCCTACCATGACCACACCAGATCTCGATAGCGATTCGGCGGTCCATCTTCCTTGGCATCGACTCCACGACCCCGACCTCGGCGATGGCCCCAACCACGACCACTATTCGCATCCACCATCAACCTGGGCTCTGATGCCAAATGATGCAAGAAAAATCGAAGAAGAACAAAGGAATGGAAGAAGAGATCGAGAATTCTTGGAAGAACCACTGGTCTTCCGTTTTGGATTTCCTTTCTCTGGAAATATTTTCTGTACATACAACAACAACTAACTCCAAAAATGTCACAAATCCCTATCTAAAGGGATGAAAGTTTTATCCCCATACAAAATTAACCCCTAACTTTACAATAGTACAAAAATAACCCTTAACTTACTAATCAACAAAAATTAACCCCAAAAACAGCCCAAAATAATCTAATTTGGTCCACAGTCTGCATCAGGATATTAGGAAGAGTCATTATCATTTGTTATTCCCCTCTCATGCTTCAGAGTTTACCCCTATCAGTTCCCTTCTAACTCATGCGTTCACGCCATTATTTCAGATCATGCCTCTACACAGAGCCGATAGACCAGTAAGGGGCAGAGGGCACCCACTCAGGAGAAATGCAAACCAGTCTGGCCCAATTCTTGAGGGACCTAAAGGTCCAGTTGTGCCTGTCGAGCAGCCACAACAAGCAGACATCTCCAATGTTGAGCTCCGCCAGGCTATGCAGACTTTGGCATAGGTAGTCACTACTCAGGGAGGTTTCCAGAAAGATGGTAGGAATGATGGGTTGGACATCGTCAGGGTTCGTGAGTTTCTAAGGATGAACCCACCTGAATTCACGGGGTTTAATGTGAAGGAGGATCCTAAGAATTTTACTGAGGAGCTCCAGAAACTGTTTCAGGTCATGCACATATGTGACACTAAGTGGGTCGAGTTGGTTACCTACCAGCTCAAGGGAGTAGCTAAACTCCGATTTGATTAGTGGAAAGGAGGCAGGGCAGAACAGATGCCAGCTTTAAGTTGGGAAGTGTTTGAGGAGGACTTTCTGGGACAGTACTTCCCTAGAGAGTTGAGGCAGGCTAAGGTGAGGGAATTTCTAAATCTAAGGCAAGAGAATATGAATGTACAAAAGTACAACCTCAAGTTTACTCAGCTATTCCATTATGCTCCAACTATGGTGGCAGATATGCGTACTAGGATAGACCTGTTTGCGTTAGGACTCTCTCGGATGATTAAGAGAGAGCAGAAATATTATGCTGATTAGGGATATGGACATATCTCGCTTGATAACTTATGTACAGTAGGTAGAGGAGGAGAAAATGCGGGATAAGGAAGAGTTCAGGAGCAAGAGGGCCAAGACATCAGGCCAGGAGACAGTAAGAAGGGGGCTGGAGGTGGAAATCACTCATCCTTTCAGCCTAATATATCTGGACCAGCACATTCATCTGCTAGTGCACCTGCATCAAAGGTCAAGTATGACCAGTGATCACAGAATTGTAAGTTCCTGGGTAGCCAGTCAGAGGGCATAATAGCTTAAGGATCAAATCGTTATCCTGTTTGCGGTAAGTATGGCAGGTCTCATCCAGGAGAGTGCCTTATAGGCACAAATAGTTGTTTCAAATATGGTCAGGTGCGACACTTCTTGAAGGATTGTCCTATGGGGAGGCAGAACATGAGAGATAATAGATCACAATCAGTTTCTTCAGCATCGCAGGGTAAGCCAATTCAGAGTGGCACTACATCAGGAGCAAGCGGGGGCACAAACCACTTATATGCCATAGCCACCAGACAGGAGCAGGAGAACTCACCGGATGTGATTACCGGTATGGTCAAAATCTTTACTTATAATATTTATGCATTGTTAGGCCCATGTGACTCCTTATGTAGCTATGAAGTTTGGGGTCAGTCCAGAACGTCTTCTTGAGACTTTTAGTGTTTCCACTCCTACTGGAGAGTTCATCCTAGCCCAAAGAGTTTATAGGGGCTACCCAGTATCAGCTTATCATAAGAAAATCATAGTTGATTTAGTTGAGCTAGACATGGTATATTTTGATATCATCCTAGGCACGGATTGGCTTCATGTCGGTTATGCCTCCATAGATTGTAGAACCAAAGTAGTCAAATTTCAGGTTCCTAACAAACCAGTCTTAGAGTGGAGGGGTAGCTCAATTTTTCCTAAGGGTCAATTTGTCTTATATCTCAAAGCCAGAAAGTTAATTTCTAAAGGGTGTACATACCACCAAGTCAGAGTTTAGGATTCTCGTGCTGAGGCACCATCTCTTTAGTTTGTCCCAGTAGTGAATGAGTTCCCAGAAGTTTTTCCTGAGGATCTTCCCGAAGTCCCTTCGATATAGAGATAGACTTCAGGATAAATGCTCTCCCAGATCTCAGCCCATATCCATTCCTTCATATCGTATGGCTCTTTCGGAGCTAAAAGAGTTAAAGTTGCAGGTGAAAGATCTCTTAGATAAGGGTTACATTAGACCAAGTGTCTCACCTTGGGGTGCTCCAGTTCTCTTCATACATAAAAAGGGTGGTTCTCTTCGGATGTGCATAGATTACTGTCAATGAAATAAGGTCACCATAAATAATAAGTATCCTCTTCCCGAAATTAATGACCTATTCGACCAACTTCAAGGTGCTACTTGTTTCTCCAAAATAGATCTCAGATCTGGGTACCATCATCTTAAAGTTAGAGAAAAAGACATTACTAAGAAAGCTTTCACAACCTGCTATGGTCATTATGAGTTCTTGGTCATGTCTTTTAGACTAACAAATGCAGCAGCAGCTTTCATGGACCTTATGAATAGGGTGTTGAGGCCATACCTAGACATGTTTGTCATTTTGTTCATAGAATGACATTTTGATTTACTCTCGTAACAAGGACGAACATGCTGACCATCTTAGAATTATCTTTCAGACCCTTAAGGATCAGCAGCTATATGCCAAATTTTCCAAATGTGAGTTTTGGTTGGCATCTATGGCATTTTTTAGGCATGTTGTGTCTGGTGAAGGTATTCAAGTTGATTCCCAAAAGATTAAGGCAGTAAAGAATTGGCCAAGGCCCACAACTCCAACAAAGATAGGGAGTTTCCTAGGCTTGGCTGGTTACTACAGACGGTCCATAGAGGGGTTTTCTTCTATCTCATCTCCTTTGACTAAGCTCACTTTGAATAAGGTTAAGTTCGAATGGTCGAAAGCTTGTGAGAAGAGTTTCCAAGAGTTGAAAACTAGGCTGACCACAGCCCCAGTCTTATCCCTACTCGAAGTGGTTGATAGCTTTGTGGTATATTGTGATGCTTTCAGAGTGGAGTTGGGATGCATATTGATGCAGAGAGGCAAGGTGATAGCATATGCCTCCAGATAGCTTAAGACTTATGAGAAGAATTACCTAACTCATGATCTTGAGCTTACTGCAGTGGTGTTTGCTCTAATGATCTGGAGACACTGTCTTTATGGTGGGCACGTGGATGTATTTACATACCAAAAGAGCTTGCAGTATGTATTCAGCTAGAAAGAGTTGATTTGAGGCAGAGGAGATGGTTGGAGTTGCTGAAAGACTATGACATGAGCATCCTCTATCACCCAGGTAAAGCTAATGTAGTTATTGATGCTCTTAATAGGTTAACCATGGGGAGCACTGCTCACATTGAGGAATAAAAGGAAGAATTGGCTAAAGAGGTGCACAGATTAGCCCCTTTGGTGGTATAGATTGAAGATTCCGACGAAGGTGGTGCTATTATCAGAAATGGGGAAGAATCATCATTGGTAGTAGAGGTGAAAGAAAATCGAGACAGGGATTCTATCCTCCATCAGTTGAAGAAAGATGTTGAGAAATAGAAAGTATTAGTGTTTTCAAAAAGGGGAGATGGGGTCCTGAGATACCAAATGATATCATTTTCAGTATAAGAATAGTGTCAAGTTGAGAAAAGTTTAAGAAAAGCTAAGTTGGGCTAAGTCCTAGAAGATCAAAGAGATATTTTGAGAATATAGGATCCTAGCTGAGGCTCATAATACAAGATACTTTATTCACCTTAGTGCAACAAAGATGTATAAAGATTTGTGAGAAGTCTATTGGTAGGGTGGCATGAAGAGGGACATTGCAGAGTTCATGTCTAGATGCCCGAATTGCTAGCAAGTTAAGGTAGAGCACCAAAGGTCTTGTCATGTGGCCCAGAATATTAAAATTACAGAATGGAAGTGGGAGATGATTAACATGGACTTTGTAACAGATTTACCTCTATCCCATAGATAGAATGATTCAATATGGGTTATAGTAGACAGAATGACCAAGTCAGCTCACTTTTTACCTGTCAAAATGACTGATACAGCTGAGGACTATGCCAGACTTTATCTTAAAAAGATTGATAGGCTGCAGGGGGTCCCTATATCCATCATTTCAGACAGAAGAGTTGAGTTCATAGTACGGTTTTGGAAGTCCTTTCAGAAAGGGCTTGGTACGAAGGTGAATCTTAGTACAGCTTTCCATCCACAGACAGACGGGCAAGCGAAGCAAACCATACAGACCCTTGAGGATATATTGAGGGCGTGCAAGTAATAAAGTGGAAAATATACCAAAAGCAGAGCGAACTATACAAACCCTTGAGGATATGTTGAGGGCGTGCATGATAGACTTTAAAGATAACTGGGATGATCATTTACCCTTGATTGAGTTTTCTTATAATAATAGTTTCCAGGCCAACATACAGATGGCACCGTATGAGGCCCTTTATGGGAGAAGATGTAGATCACCCATTAGGTGGTTTGAAGTTGGTGAGGCAGGATTGATAGGACCTAATCTAGTCTACCAGGCTATAGAGAAGGTGAAGGTTATCCAAGAAAGGCTAAAGATAGCCCAGAGTCGGCGAAAATCTTACACTAATATTAGGAGGAGAGATTTGAAATTTGAGATAGGTGATTGGGTGTCCCTAAAGGTATCACTGATGAAAAGGGTTATGAGATTCAGAAAGAAAAAAAAAAGGGAAGCTAAATTTACAATATATTGTCCCTTACCAGGTTCTGAGAAGAGTTGGTAGTGTTGCTTACGAGTTGGAGTTACCAGCAGAGTTAAGTTCTATACATTTGGTATTTCATATCTTCATGCTTAAAAAATGCTTGGGAGATCCCTCTCTAGTTGTCCTCATTGAAAGTGTTGGTATTAAAGATAATTTATCTTATGAAGAAGTTTCGGTGCAAATACTAGACCGATAAGTTTGCAAATTGAGGACTAAGGATATTTTCTCGGTAAAAGTATTATGGAGAAACCAATTCATGAAAGAAGCCACGTAGGAAGCAGAGGAAGATATGAATGCCAAATACCCACATTTTTTTGTTGGCCTGAATGAGGATTTTGAAGGTAAACTTTTATGATTGATCTTGAAGACTTATGTTTGTTTAAGTTCAGTAATCATGTTATCTTGAGCTGACTTTTTGCATATCATTATCATTCGAGGACGAATGATCCCAAGGGGGAGATAATTTGACACCCGATGAAACTACCAAAATACCCCTAGAAAGGAACCATGTGCGTAACACGTCTTCCCATTCTCTATTCGCAAATTCGAGATAGAATTTGCGATCAATGTGAAATATTTAGTGGGGAAATGGTCTAGACTCAATTTTAGAGCAACTGAGTCAAAATAAAATTTTTTGCTAATTAATTTCTGGGCGGTGAGGGTCTACACCCGGGGCGCAATGCGCCTTGGATGCGGAGCCACACTTATCATTTTTTTTTAAATTTTGACGAGAAGCTGGAATTCCCAAAAAAGGTGAAATGCAAATGTCCGCGCCCCTGGCACGACATGGACATGTTGTATTAGGCAGAAATCTTTTCCTTTTGTTAAAGGAAGGATAGTTTCGATTTTTCCCACCCTCTTTAAGCCTAAGTTAGTCAATTTTCACCCAAATTTAGTCCCTAAAATGTACGAATTCACGCTTAAATTCCAAAAATCTTCCAAGAGACTTAGAGCATAGAATCAAGAAAACTAATTAGGGCTTTCAAGAATCCACCCCAAATCCTTCCAAGAACTAATTCCTCAGGTATGTAAGGCTCTCCAAAAGTTATTTTATTAATGTTTTAGAAACTTAAACACAAGTTTTCACCCAAGATTCCAATTACAAGTTGAAATTAAAGTTCCCTTTATTTATTGCAAAGTTTATTAAAGTACTGCTCATGTATAAATTCTTGATAAGTATTATGATTCTTGTTGACCATACTATTAATTTAATGTATTGACACAAAGATTTATAGCTATGGTTGAACTATGAGAACTCTTTATGTATTTTATGAACAATCATAAAGTTTACAGCTAAATTAAGTCTAAGAAGTATTTTTAAAACCTTGTGTTTGCACTATAGCTGAGTAACCCAGTTATGCTTTTGAGATACTTACAATGATATCATTTTCAGTATAAGAATAGTGTCAAGTTGAGAAAAGTTTAAGAAAAGCTAAGTTGGGCTAAGTCCTAGAAGATCAAAGAGATATTTTGAGAATTACTACATTTAAATTGTGAGCAATATAAAGTTACTTTGGGAATAGTATTGATCACTGATATGAGTAAGAGTAAAATTAATAACTTGAACTCATAAACTACGTAGCCAGTGTAGGATAGGATTGTACCAAGGTACAACTTCTCACTTTCCACTGAGATGGCCCAGTTTTGGGATGAATTCACTCCCCTAGTTTTTTGTCCCCTACCCCAGCAAAGTACGGGATGACTTTGGCAGCGTGGGCAAGACGTTGTATCACCACGAAGCTCATAGCGGTGGTTTCGGTTAGAAAAACTCCCCAAGTTAAAGAAAGTTAAGTTTTACATACAAATTTTGATCATGTTATTTTCAGCATACATGGCATTTATTGCTTATGTTATTTATTCTGAGATATGATTTACTTATTTTGGAAATATTACCTTACCCCGAGTTTCTGTTTTGGCTATTTTACATATCGTATATTTTCATGTACTGACATCCTTAAGACCTGCATCGCTTTATGATGCAGATGCAGGTGACAGAATCCCTCAGCAGCCGCTTCGTTGAGGATCAGACACCTACCCAGCTATTGGTGAGCCCTCTTCTCAGTCTGAGGCTTGGAGCTATCTATCTTTTTTTTCTCTTTCAGTATTTTATTCAGTTGTGGCTACTTTGGGGCCTGTCCCAATAGTCGTTCAGATTATTCTGGTTAGAGATTCCATAGACTATGTTTTAAGTACTTCATTTCTCATTTATTTTAGTTATTGTTGAGATATTTCTCATTTTAGTTTATTCAGACAATTTGGTAATCTTAACCTGTTATTTTTAAAGCCTTTCCATGATTGTTTGACTCTTCCGCTGAGTAAGTAGCCAGGCCAAGTGGTTCGCTTGGGACCAGAAATGGTTTTGGGTACCAGCCACATCTAAGGTGTGAACTCAGGGCGTGACAATAAATTAGATTGCAATTCTGCGATTTTCTACATTAACCCCAAGTTCACATCCAAACTCTCTCAATACTTGAGTGGGCATGCATTGTATAAAAAACCTAATTCCTTTTCATTCATTTTCTAGGTTAGGAGAACCCCTATTTATAGGGACCTTTTCCTAGTCCAAATCTGGTATTGAAACATTTATTCTCCTTTTCTCTTAGGAATAGGAGTCTAAGTTCTAGTTAAATATGAGCACTGTAGAAACCACAGAATTAATTACTGAGGATCCCTATTATAAAAATAAATCAAATAATTAATTTGAAATCTTCTTACCATAATAAATCACAAATCATTCTACTAAAAATACGTAATTACACTCCTCCATTTATATTTTGAAATTACCCATTAAACACTTATGTAATTCCCCATCTTAAGATTACTGATACTAATCAATAAATTAAATTATTGATAAATTTAATTTAAATATCAATTTCATTTAAAGCACTGCTTAACTTATTTCATATATCGAATTCATAAATCTACTTGCAAGGTTTGACACGACGAAAACTTATAAGCTTCTCAAAAAGACATATCATCAATCTCCATATCGAGAAATGGATTTCATCAACTAACTTATTATTTCATCAATATATAGTATTATCATCCAGTCTACTACGAATGAAGTACCAATACTCCTGTTAGGTGGTGTGAGGGGTTACACGAAGGGATTATATAAAAAGGTATAGGTAGAATAAAGAAGTATTAGGGGGAGGTGATCAGACAAGATATGGCAAAACTTTATCTCACCGAAGACATGACCTTATATAAAAAGGAGTAGAAATCGTGTATTAGGATAAAGGGCTAATAATCTAGTAGGGGTAGGTTGATGTCTGGTCTTGTGAGATAGTAGGATTAGTCCTGTCTTTATATCTTGCGATTGTCATATTTTGCATTATATTTGTTACTTTTATCATATTTACATACTATCATTTTCTTTTCATTTTTAGTCATTTTCCTTTTTTATTTCTTTTCCCTTTTTTCCATATTTATATCTTTTGCTTATAGGGCTCGATTTTTTAGGCGAGGGTTTTTCGGAAACAACCTCTCTATCTCTATGAGATAGTGGTAATATTTGTGTACATTTTACCCTTCTTACACCACATTTGTTGGATTCCAATGGGTATGTTGTTGTTGTTGTAATCTACCAGGCATATCAATCCATCTCAGAATCTCACATTTTAATAAATCAAAATGATAATTATATATTTAAATCATAATAGTTATATCCTAATTGAAAATATAAGTACGTTTATCACTTGAGAATATGTTTTTATCAGTCAGTCTAAAACAACTTTCGATCTCTATTTGGTCTCGATCAATACATACAATATGCACTAGCACAAGAAGTTAGAACTAAACCATTCACATAATCAAGATAAATTATATATAATTTTGTGCTACAATCATACTAATGGCTTGTCCGTCTTAGATTGTGAACGAAAAACTTTATACTTATAAGAACTGATGATTTAATCGTCTGTGTATAAGCTAAAACTCTATACACTAAATTATCTACTATATAAGTAAATAGACACATAAAAAATTATATGATCTATTAAAATTTTTATTAATATTAAATAATGTCATGACCCATTTATGGTCATGATAGCACCTATTAGATCCCCCTACAGGCAAGCCAACTACCTAACCCCAAGGTACCTGTTATGAATCACTAATCACACAACAAGACCAAATAAACCTAAATGACCCTCATACTGTTAGAACCTGTATTCTTGTGCATTGGAGCGGTTACGGAAAGTTGGGATCTAAGTGTCAATTTTAGACAAGTTAGGACCATAGAGATATTTTCTTAGTCAAGGAAGTGTAAATAAATTTATATATGAGCCTTATCTCTTCTAGTGGAACAAAGTCCCAACACTTAGAAAAATAAGCAACATTTTTGCTCTCAGCTGAAGCAACCATACAAGTTGCTACAGTAACAAGAGAACAAATTCCATTTTTTGATTCTCTCGTTATTTTGACGCTATAAGCCTAGTATATTGGGTCCCCCAAGTAGCATGGAAGCATTGGTTGGTCAAGAAAACACTTTGTAATTCGGATTTGGCGATTTAAAGTTCTTAAAGGGGTTTATAAGGTATGTGATTGTTATCTTGGTTGAGTTAAATTTAAAGATGTATGAGTATTGGTGTATGTTTGATTGCAAGAAAACTATGAGGGTTTGCTTGTTTAAGTTAATTTT
>DF358352.1:35245-76885 GCA_000787875.1 Solanum virginianum
TTGGCAAGTTATGAAAGAACCTAACCCTATTTGGACTTTTAAGAACTTAAAGTTTGTAAGTAATGAAAGTGTGAAAAGTTTGATAAGTGTGAAACGACAGATGTTCCTGACACTATAAAAAAGGTTAAATATCCGTAATTCTGACATAAAGCCCGAATCACCTTAAAAGCTATTCTACAATGTTTATAATAATTAGTAAGATCTCCTTCTTAAAATTTTGACAACTTTAAAAGAATTTAGAATAAATAATATGTTAAGTTCGAACATAAACATTTTACTATACTTTTGGAATTTTTGAATAATGATTCTTATGCATATGAATTCTCACGACTCTACTCGTGCCTATTATAACCTCATTCACCAGTTCCCGGGCCGGTTATCATTTCTGCTCTACTCGTGCCACTATAATTTCGTTCATCGGTTCCTGGGCCAGTTGTTTACGTATTATATTATGTATGTGTATATATATACATATATGTATATTCTGAAGTAGGTTGGATACGGCGGGTCGATTTGCCCATGGGCCGGCTTTGCTTAGTTTGGAGCCATAAGGAGCTGGGCTTGGGATATGTTAACATTATGACGTGTGAGTACTGGGCCTCATTCGCCCAGGCTCACGTAAGTGCTGGGCCTCGCTTGCCCCGACTCACTTGTCGGCATAATGCCCTTTTTGTACTATGATACGTGAGTGTTGGGCCTCACTCGCCTCAGCTCACCTATTCTACGACGTGAGTGTTGGGCCACAGCTCACCTCGGCTCATCTATTTTACATTTGGGACTTGTGTCGGAGATTTCAGAGAATTGAACATTCTGGTATGAGGCAGTGGGATGGCGCGAGCTTGGAGGTCGCCATCGTTCCTGTATGCTATGCATTAATTTGAGATTTTGAACAAAGAAATACTTTCTAATAATAGCTTTATGTGTTTGACTACTATACCTCTGTTGGTCTAATCACTCTTGTTATAGTTTGTACTTTCTGCTTTACATATTCAGTACGTATTTTGTACTGACCTCCTTTTCTTCGGGGGCTGCGTTTTATGCACGCAGGTACAGACGCACAGGGTAGCGGGCCACCAGCTTAGGATCCCTGTCTGCCTTTTGAAGAGCTCCTTTGCTTCGGAGCAACTATTTGGTGTACATGCTACTTTTGATTTTGTATTATGTTCAGTTGAGGGTATAGCGGGGCCCTATCCCGCCTTATGATTCAGTTTGTTTGTATAGAGGTCCATGGACTCCTGTGAGTGTAGGACATGTCAGTTTGTAGATTATGTACATATGTTGTGTATGTTGGACGGTTTAATCGCAGCAGTGACCTTGTCGGCCCGCATGTATATATGTATGTTCTGTTTGCTGGGATTACCTGTATGCAGGGTTTGGTTAGTTAACTAAATAGAGGAAACTCTGCCAAAATTTCTGTAAATGAATTAGTTATTATAATTAGATTCTGACTTAACAGTTGTGTCTGAGTGCCCCAATCGGTAACTAGTCGCGGCTCATGGGTTGGGTTCGTGACACACACTCTATCCAGAGTCTGAAAGTCAACTGCACCAAGTTACAATAGATAAAACACACACTCATATGTATAAAACAAAAATATAATTGTACAAGAAACAAAAGAAAAATAAACTATGCCCTCCTTTACTTTTCTGGGCACCCTATTTCTAAAGCAAAATCCTTTTGTCCGCAATATGTATACCTTTTAGTTTTTACAATCAATACTTCAAATATCTTATCATAATTCTAATGTTACTAAAAGCACTTGCTTTAACATTGAAAGTGTGAAGCAAGGTGAGGCGTTGGGTCCAACACTTCTATATCCTAAATTGGGGCGAGCACAATAACGTGTGAGCTTCAGCAGAAGAAGCGAGAAGTGACTTAGACCTTATACATTGCTTGAGCGAAAAATGCGAGATTTTAGGAAATTTAATTGAAATCAGGGTTAATTTTAGGTCTAATAGTAAGACAACTGCAACAGAGACTTATCTTCCTGCAGCTAATACTCAAAGTTATTGCTTTCTCCTTCAATACTAACAGAGACTTGTGCACCTTCTTCTTGCTGCTACTAGTTCTAGTATCTATATTTATTTTTTCATTTTAGAATTGAAGGATTTGCTTAATATGTTATTCCTATTGAGTTCTTAGTTATTCACAACAACAATACCTAGCATACTTCCACAACCACAAGTGGAGTTTGGGAAGTGTGATGTGTACGTAACCTCACCCTTATCTTGTGAAGGTAGAGAGACTATTTTTGTGGTTATTTATCAACGAAAATTTAATATTTTAATTTTTGTATCAAATTGCACTTCAGTTTAAAAAGGTGTAGATTTCGCTTCATGATTCTCGCTTTAGTGAAGTGACCCTTATCACCTTTTTTCGCTTCTTTCCATCCAAAACACTGCATATTCTCACAAACATAACTTATTGAAACTCATTGCAAGAATTTGGATTGCAAGAACTTACCATTTCTTAGTCCTTCTCTGGGCACCCTATTTTTGCCTCTAAAGCAAAAAAAATTTGCTTCGCCTTTGCATTTTTTGAAGTATCAATACTTCAAAAATTTATTCAGAACATAGCTATCATGATTAATACTTTTTCAGTGTGCAAATGATCGAACCTATGGCTTAGGTTAAATGCATGGTATAAAGAACTTGTAAACAAAATCATGATATGAGATAAGCAAACAACGATAACATTCACAAGGTAGTCTCAAAAAAGTCTCGTTTAGGGGAGATTATTCTCTGAATAGTTTTCGCATATGTAGGTCAATTGGTCAAACCATATTAAATTTATTATACATATGATATGAGATTCACCAGATATACTTTGACTCTTCTTTTCAAGAGGTAAGAAAAGAATGGTTTGCAGGGCCAAGTATCGTCAAAACGATTAGTTTAAGCAGTGGAAAACACGGTGTGACTTGATGAGCTCAATATGTCATGAATGATCAATTCCTTAGTCAGAACATGCATGGAAGGTAAAACATAATTTTATGATATAGCATACATATATGAAAAGAGACCATAACCAACATATAAAAGACTATGCAAGCTACTCTATGGAATGCAATATAACCCCCTATGTTGGCATGGGGAGATCACTTGTCGAGTAGGACTCCAATAACTTAAGCATGTATCTTTCATCAATAGAATGGCCTACATAGATCCACTAGCCTAGCCTATAAGGGCTCTTATGGTACAATATGAAATATGAGGTTGCTACTAGAATTTTCTTATCTAACCCCACCTTCATGCCTCATTCGGTGCTAAGTCATTCCCAAAAAATACATTAAAAATATAAGTATAATCATATACATTCATTAGCTTATAAAACATGGCATCATCATATAAGGAATAGCTCATAAAATTATGATCCATCATGTGAAAATTTTCCTTATAACAAGAGGATCCATTCTTTTGGTAAGAATTATCCTTATCAAAGCTTGATGCGCTGAGAGCGATGAAAAAGGATTTTCGGGGTAATGGAGACCAGGAAAGAGGGTTCCATGGCGTTAACTGTCTTCCCATAGATTCAATGATTTCCCTCTTGAACTTATCATTGAATCGAGAATTCAGAAATTCCTTGAAATCCCGGAGTATGTGCGTGTATACATCTTGTATTTTCCCTGAAGGGTGGGGTATAAGATTAAAAGAGAGATTCATAAATATTTCATAAACTTTCATAACATATTCTTGAAACCCTCATTATTTGGAATCATACTTCATTGGAGAGTTTAATATAACAATCGAGATGGATTTAATGCATGTAAACTTTAAATCGTGTAACTCAAGAGGATTATTCATCAATGTGGTAAAACTCATTAACTTAAATCATTCTCAAAACAATCAACCACAATCATTCATAACATCTTTCAAGACATAAATGTGAGAACATGAAATTCATCTTGAAAAATCCTCAATTTCATAGCACTTTATGGCATCATGGCATACATAACTTGAATATCATAAATAGTTCATAATAATAAACTCTTGAAAGGAGTTCATGCAATTTTAGTCAATAGATGATAATTTTCAGCATAAATCATACATAACAAGAGTAATAAGAAGTATCCATAAGAAATTAACCTTGAATATCAGAAAATTGAGTGAAAAGGGCTTTGGGACTCCATGGGTGGATGAAGGATCCGTATACCTTAAGGTCTTAAAATTGATGAAGAAGACTTGAAGAAACTTGGGGAATCACCTTGAGACTTGAGCTTCAATGGAAGAACTTGAAACCCTAGGAATTTGGATGATTCTTGGACGAGGGATTTTGGAAGGAATTTAGGAGAGTTTATGAGAGAAATAGGGCTAAAAATGAGTGAATTTTTTAGGATTCCCGTCCATAAGGGGGTTGGGATATGTCCCAATTGTCCTCACTTAATTCTGAAAATTTTAGGAAGCATTTGAACTACAAGGGAATGGTAGTGCGTCATAGAAGTGCTCCTCATACTGTTCATTTTTGCGCGAATTTCAATTTTTTGTTGTTTTAACCTAGGAATGAATTTAGGCCACTTTTGTACTATCATAAACCCTCTCTACGACGTGAGAGGTCGTGACTCTACTAGAAAGTACAAAATTATGTGAATAATTATTTTTTTATACGGTTGACTTAATAATCGATAGAGACCATTTTTTCACACAATTTTGCCTCCTGAACAAGAGTACAAACTCAGATTTGTCAAAAAATGTTCATAAATTATATTATTCAAGGAATCTACTATAAGAGTATTCTGAATTGCTTTGGGAGATGTTACACATATATGTGGCGCGCTTTACACCGACGAATAAGACTCTACTTGACGCGGCATGTTGGACTCTCTGGGACACTTTTAAATCTCATGTTTTTATACCAAGTTTGTCATGACCCAAGCTAGGCCCTAGTCGTGACATGACCATTGAGATTTCCAAAGAAATTCCAGCCTAGCCTTCTTAGCATATCATAAGCATTCATAGGTAATGAATCAATAAGAATAAAATGAAAAATAAAAGAAGGCCTAAACATAATGTCATAAAGGAAAGGGTCAATTCATCATAAAGATTTTACACATAATGTCCAACTATGCCTCTACATACTAGACTTGACAGGGATTAAGACATGTTTCTTGCTCACCCTCAAATAAAACGTAAAATAGGAATAGTCTTATAATATCTCAACAACAAAAGTAAAGCTAGAATATAAAGGCTTATCCGCAAAGCATGAGGATTCACCAAAATCTTTAAAGCCGAAATTTGAATCTAGTCACGAATGTGAGGAGGAAGAAAGTCGCATGTACCTACATTATAATATAATGCAGGCATAAAATATGGATTAGTACATTTGAATGTATTAAGTATCTAGAAAATACATGTAATGTAAAGAATGAAGTGCAATAACCAAGTCAAGAACATAATATAGTATAAGATGTAAAAACATAAATCAATATTTAAGTGGTCAATGCATAAATGAATCGTACGTGATATCATATAAAGTATCATAGAAAATATACATGTATGAAAAGTAACCATAACTGAAAATTAGACCATGCAAGCTATAACGTGAAATCCCGATGTCTACCCATACATCGGAGAAAAAGGAGCCTTACTTGCCAAGGCAAGACTCCTACCCTGCTAAGCGAGTGTCATAATTATAATTCTATATGTGCATCCACTAGTTAGATCATGTTGGCAATGCAAACCTATAGTTGCAATGTAGTTATGATGCTAGCGATTTTATATAAAGACCCCAGAGGTCGAGAGCATCGTAGTTACGAGACTAGCAATTTTATATAAGGACCCCGTAGGTCTAGCCCCTACATCAAGTCTCATTCAGTGCTAAGTTAAATCCCAAAGAAATACATATCATAAGCATAGGTCATACTTGTCTTAAAAATCATAGTTCATACTTGTCATAATTCATAACTTGTCATAGTGGAAAGGTAAATCAATTAGACCAATCCAATCCATATAAATCATATTCATGGAATAGCTTATTTTCATAATCATACTTGTAATGTGGTAGGCCTTCCATCATTACAATTCTTGTCAATTTTGGGTCTTATATCACCCTATACATGAACTTGTATGTTTGAAACCTCCATAATCATAACTTGTCATAAAATTAGGGCAAAGTAGGAGTTCTTCATCAATAAGCTTGAAATCATATAAACAAAGCAAATTCATGCATATTCATGTAATTTGAGACTCTTTGAATCATAAGTGAAGGAACCCATTTACAATTTCATGAAACTCTTAGGTATAATACTAGTGAAATCATTTGAAAATGATGTAATTCATGCAATTTAACATAATTCATGTGTAATTAGATGGGAAAGTACGATGGGAAAGTACGATATGCAACAATATACATGAAAATTGAATTGAAATTATGAAACCCTAAAATACCTTCAAAAATTTGAGTGAAAAAGGAGGGTTTTTGTTGGGCTCCATAAGTGAAGGGTACCCATCAATGAAGGCCCACATACCTAAAGTGAAATAAATAGAGAAAAATTTAGAATTGAGAAGAGAGATTGAAACCCTAGCTCGAGGTCTCTAATGAAAGCTTGAAGGAGTTCAGAGTTAAAGAGAATTTGAGTGACTTGAGTATTTGCAGAGAATGAGTGACATGGAAGGGAAAATGATATAATTTTGGACTTAGAATAGGAGGAAATGATCAAGAAGTCCTTTATTAAAACTATCAAGAGTGTCTATGATCTACGATCCGTAGATGAGGGATTTTGTCAAAGGGCATTGTACTTCAATATTACATAAAGACCATATAATAACAACATAGCATGAAAGATTAGATTCCAAAGAGAACATCAGGCCTACTATGAAATGTATTATAAAGAACGACTGCAACAGAGAAGTCTATAATCAAAATGACAAACAGAGAGCGCCTCCAAAGCATGACTGCTTCTACCATGTTCCGACATCCATCAAAACTATAGTTGAAACGAAAAAATTTATAGCAAATCGTAAAAGTAAGAGAAACTGTGATTTTCATCTCGTATTTGTCTGTCGCCCCATTTTTCTTAAGAGGGCAACTCAGACTACGATTTATGAGGAGAAGAAAAACAATTATTCTACAGTTGTACCATAATTCATGGCAGCAATTTGTACACCGGGAACAATTCAAAACTTTCCAGATTATAAAGAGGGAAACTACTTGACATACATCAAGAGTCGTAAGTCTAAACTACTCTCACCAGAACTCAAAATCAAGGCACCTGCGCCCGCGCATCAATCATAATCTACGCCATCATCATCTACATCAAGCTCCACTTCAGTAGCATCAGATCCCCCAAGGAGAGAGAGGAAAACTAGAACTGCAACTAGTTGAGTGACCAGAAAATATTTAGCCCTTCTGCGAAACTTCTTGTCTTCCTCCGTTTTTTCCCTCTTAGGCTTGCTTTTGGGTTTTGAACCTAAACGAATGAATAGAACAAAACTATCAGATAGTAGTAAAAACAAAAAATAGTAATAGGACAATAACTACAACAAAATAGTATAATAATCAGTTAAAGAAACAACAGAAAATAGAAATCAAAGGAAGAAAACTACAGAAAGCAATACTATAACTACTAATATGGATGAATAACAAGATAGCTCACTGCTACCTACTAACTTTTTGCCCTAATTCGTGTCCTCCACACTCTCTTGTCGAAACTCATGTCCTCAAATAAAACTAAAACTGCATCACGTCATGTCTAATCACCTTCTCCAAATAATTTTGAACCTGCCTTCAAGCTTTGGGTGACACTTTATTATCACATTAACTCTAGATGCGAGCCTTCATTTCATCCCCTCTTCACCAATACGACGGGTGACATCCTCTTCAATCTCCCCATTTCATTGGATATAGACTCCAGATAATTGAAACTTCCTCTTTTTTGGATGACTTCCACATCAGCCTCATGTTTTACATCATTGAACGTGCACTCTAAGTACTCTATCTAAGCCTTGCTCAACCTAAATCTTTTAAACTCCAAGTTCCGTCTCCAAACGTCCAACTTACCATCCACGGCGTCATGAGTCTCATCAGTCACAATACTATGTCATCTACAAATAACATATATCATGGCACCTCACTCACCTCACCTTGAATTTGTCTCGTTCATATATCCATGACTGAAGGCAAATAAAAATGCGTTAAAGATTGATCCCTAGTTCAACCCCATCAAACTGGGAAGTGCACCAAGTCTCCTCCATATTATCCTTAATTGATAGTCAATACAAAAAACCACCTAATGTGTGAAGTTTAAATGCATAACACGTAGCAAAAAACAAATGCATGTAAGGCATAATTCAATATAAAGAAGAAAAGTAAAGACTTGTAGCTATTTAATTCTTTTTCGTTCTTCTCCTTCTAAGCCTTCTCTTTGTCGTCCAACTCCGCCAATGACTTTAAGTCTCAACCAATAGTCTTAACTCCCTTATCTTGAGATCAATGACTCCGATTTGCAACTAAATTGCTACAACTTTTCTTCTTCCTCTATAGCAAACTCAACATAGGTGAGCCACTTCATCGGTCCTTATCTCTCAACATCCTTCAGCAATAACCCACACACTACCTCATCTCTTAATGTCGAGAAGAACCCTAGCTTTCTCTTCCAAAAATCAGAACTCAAATATTTTGTTACCCACTACATTTTTCTTCTCTCCATTTTTTCTTCTTCTTCCCTTTTTTTTTTTGGGAGGGTGGTATTGTCAGGAGAGAAATTGGAAGCTGAGTCAATGAGGAGGTAAAGAAGAAACAACAATTTTCAGTTTATGGGTCTCTAGTCATTTTATTGGCTAAATCTCAGATGAGAAATGCATAATCCACCATGCCAGCATTTAGAACTTAATAGAAAAATATGACAGGTCAAAGTGTTCAATATGTCACAAATAAAGATTAGTTATCTAAATGAAATAATCAAGCAACGTTTAGGCGTCTATGACTATATCCAGACTAAGTTAAACTATTAGTGGTACACTTTCGAGCTAGCATTGGCTTATTTCATAAAATGTGAGCGGATCACTCCCAAATTTCTCTTTTATCATATTTACATTACTTATACAAAAATTATAATAATAAACAAAGAATTTATACCAGAAACTAAGTGTTGCATAAGTAAAACCGAGTATTGGGGATTAAGAGCATGTTTGGATTGGCTTAGGTGTTGTTAAGCTAAAATAGTTTTTAAGCACTATATAAAAGTTCAGGTAAAGCTAGAAAGTGCATTTTGTTTTTTATTTTTTTGATTTCTCTTAGAGCCCCGACTAATCCTGGGGGTGCACAGGCCCTCGGCAAGGAGTTTTCCGCAAGTGCACCACGGTTAATTCCAGTTTTACCCAGTCCGATGGCCCTCAAAAATTGTTTGCACCCAGTGTATTTCGAACTTGAGACCTTGAAAGGGAGCAAACCCTAAGGCTCAAGTCTATTACTACCAGGCCAACCCCTGAGGGTTAACTAGAAAGTGCATTTTAAAGCACTTGTTTTTAAGACAAGATAACAAAAAAAGCCAAAAGTCATTAAGTCAGAAATCTTAACTTACGACTTTTGGCTTATAAGCCAAAAGTAACACTCCTTCCGTCCCATTTTATGTGGCATTGTTTGACTTGGCACGATGTTTATGAAAAAAAGGAAGACTTTTGAAACTTGTGGTCTAAAATAAGCTCTAATGTGCCTATCCCTCAAACAAATAACTGCCCTAAATTAAAAAGACCAGAGTTTTAGCAGGCAAGGGAAAGAGTTCTGACACAATAAAAATCAGATCATAGGTCTTCAAGATCTGAATTTTTTAATATCAACAGAAACATAGAAAGGAAAATATATATTTATGATGCAACTAACCGACTATCAACCATGAATTCCCAAAAATGGAGGAGAACAGCCAAAATCTATATAAAGCAGATTAATATGGTACTATCAGAAAGTTACTCCATTGTGAAGGACGCCTTGGCACAGATGAAGAAGGATCACTCTGGGACAGTGTACCGGAAGATGATGATCCACTAGAATCTACCAGTTCACTTTTATACTTCTCAGTATATCTTACTAGATTATCATGTTCCAAGAGCTTGCTTCGGAGCACTGAAGTTTCCTATAAGCAGACAAAGACAATTTAAAGGTAATTAGTGAAAGTGCCAGAGTGACAATCACGTTTACTTTGCACTGCTCTATAAATAAGAGGGTGGTGTAAAATAAAAACAATTCAACTTCCTGATGTGCTTTCCAAAGAGGACAAAAAAGAGACATGTTTGATGCCAATCACAGATTATAGAAGCCAAGTTTTGCCACGTTCCAAATATTTTTAAACATCTTAAACCATTTCAAATTTTTGCATAGGCATCTAATTGTGCGCATTTCATGTTTGTTTCAAACAAAGCCACTCTCAACCATAGTGAGCTTTAAAACAACCAAACAACACCAGTTTCTTAATAAAGCAGTTTTAGTGCTCAAAGTATTCCAACACGAATGCAATTCAAGTATCAGTTGACCAGGGCTCCTTCCTCATCTCAATAACTTGTTCCCGTCTTACACAATCATGTAGACACAGGCACAATGATTGTTTAACTTGTTTCACATGAAAGAAAACTGATTGTTATCTCTACCTAGCAGCTGTAAGTTGTACTCCCTATGTACCATTTTATGTGGCACTGTTTAACTTGGCACAGTATTTAAGGAAAAAAAGGAAGACTTTTGAAACTCGTGGTCTAAAACAATCCTTTGATATTTGTGTGGCTGAGAATCATTTCATTAAGCGTAAAAGGGTAATTTTAAAGTTAAATCATTTTCCGTTAGAGTAAGGTGAAATTCTTTTTGGGACGGACCAAAAAGGAAAAGGGCGATATAAAATGGGACAAAGGGCGTAACAGTTATAGTAACTATTATTATTAAACAGTTTCTTCCATATTTACCATATATAACGATACAAGTCACAAACAAAAGCTAAGTGCATAAAATTAGTTAAATACAGCCACAACATACTCACAGGCAATGCATACAGTGTAAAAAGTGCATGTCCGAGGAAAACTGCATCCAAACTTGTTGGCCTGTTAGATAACTTTAGAGATTAGTACATAATGATACAAAGAAAATGAAACATTTGCTTAGTTAGCTGAATTGTTGTCAAATGAGGTAACCTGTTGTCGAAGAAATAGGCCTGCTCCCCTAATCTAGTTGATAAAGCACTGAAGGCATCATTGGCATTCCTGTAAATCTGTCCAGCAAAAATTTTTTATTAATCCCAATAATGATCAATATCTAAATTAAAGCCGCAAGAAAGATCACGAGTGAAGCAAAAAGGGAAACTCATTTAACTGTCTGCACTCTCTTCCCACAGCAACGCAGAGACTGCATAGTTTCTACAACACTTCAACCTCAAACTAGTTTCAGTGGCTATATGAATTTTAATACTCCATTTCAATTTGATTGTCCTGTTTTGACTTGGCACGGAGCTTAAGAAAGTAAAGAAGACTTTTGAATCCTGCGGTCTTAAATTAAAGATATGTGGAAAGTACCAAAAAGTCCTTTAATCTTATGATCTTAAACATGTCATGTGGAAAGTTGAAACTAAAGAGCTGCCATAAAAGGAAAGAGGCATTCTTTTTCAAACGGACTAAAAGGGAAAGTCGAACAAACAAATTAAATGGAGGGTGTATTCATTATGCTCCATAGTCCATTTAGGCCTATTTCATCCAATATCCAACAATGTCTCTTTACGACTATTTTAGGATTTCTATGAGACAAATAGTTTCCTACTGCACAAAAATATATAAATTTGATTACTCTCTTCAAAGATTAAACTGTAGCTAACAGTTAATTTGTTACTCTATTCAAGGATAAAATGTACCTAACAGTCAATCTATAGCTAAGGAGTAAGGTTGAATGTGCACTAGACCCTTTCCTTCCCCTTCTCATGCACCTTAGAAGAGACACACAAATACAAATATATACGAAATCCATTCTGGGCAGAGAAGTAGAGAGGAAACAGGTATCAATAGAACTATATTACCTCTTCCTCTCTTCTTTCAGCATTATCTTTCGTAATGCCAAGAATTTGTTTCACAACATGAACTTGCTTTAAGTACAAGATTTTTCCAAGTGGCCATGCGAGATCTGAATAATAAATCTTGTGTGCAGAAGTTCCGTCAGAACCCACCCAAAGTTCATAAATGATGGCATCTGCAAGCCATGAATCAACCATAGCCTTTGCTGATATCCATTCAGGTATACCACGGACTTGAGAGTCCAAATCAATGAAACCATCTTTGCTTAAACTGCGGATAACTCCACCCTTCTCATTATTGTAGGCTACGTATGTACCAGATTCGACATAAGGTATTTGATCTGGCAAAAACACAATTATATTGGGAATCAACCTATAGAATGACTCAATGTGCTGAAAGAAAGGATATGACAGATTATTTGACTCAAAATATTGCAAAACCCGATTCACAGATAAAATGAATAAACTAAATGGAGAAAACCACAAAGGCACTACAAAAAATGTTCCCATTTGAAATTATTAGCCTGATGAGAGAAAAATTTAAGAACTCCCACTTCGAAAGACATACTATACAAAACTGAAATATTAGCTTTACTGGACAAATTTATCAATGAGCTTTTACCATACAACGGCTACAAATTTATTTTGAACCCCTAAGTCTGCACTTTTTTTATTCTTGAAATAATCATCAAATGTATCGTTGTATCATCTATAGTGGACTCATTATACTTGAAAGGAAAAATTCAAGGACTCAGTCCCCGCCATTCTCTGCTTCCTTGTTTCAAGTATTGGTAAATATATCCAACTTCATCAAAAGCACAAACGGGTATCTCCAGCTCAAGATTCTCTTCACATGGTACGTACAGATTCTTTTAATATCAGATGGTTGTTGGATCATTAAACACATGAAATCTCCCCATTCCAAGCTAGAAATCAACTCAACTAAAGAGTTGAGCAGCTAGACCACAGTATATTTACCATCTAACAGAGAAATGCAGTGAGTTTTTGGAAAGCGTAAGGGGACAAGGGTCTGCCTCACTGAGGCGAGAGGCAAGGCACTCTCCTTTTTGAAGTGAGGCGTCAAATCAATACCAACAACAACAACAACAACATACCCAGTGAAATCCCACAAGTGGGGTCTGGGGAGGGTAGAATGTACGCAGACCTTACCACTACCTCATAGAAGTAGAGAGGTTGTTTCCTGGGAACCCTCGTCTCAAAAACCCATACGCAAAATAAAATAAAACAAAAATACCAAAAACTAAAATACTAAACTGTATATGTAAATAACCAATATATCAATAGCAATAACATATTAACAAATATTTCAATTCAAAATAGTATACACCTAAATTAAAGTGAGCAGAAAATAAAAATACATGGACTAGAAAATGAAAAGAAAAAAACTGGGCAGATTCACAGAAAATGGTAAATAGAGATCAAAAAACAGAGGAACAAAAAGCTGTGCACAATGCAGTTGTGGTTGCTGATTAATGTCGGAAACAAGGGAGAGGAGAAGGAAGAAAGAAGAGGAAGAAAAAAGGAGAACAAAGACTGCCAAAACAGAGAAGAAAGAAGAAGAAGAAAACGTACCTTTTTGGCTTTTGCAGCTGAAGTGAACAAAAGGAAGAAGCGAACTCGGTACTCTTTGAAGTTTGAGGTATTATATTTTTTTTAAGGAAAAAAATAAAGAAGTTTCACATTTCAAATTCTAAATTGCTGCGTCAGTTTTTTTAACAAAAGGTGACACCTCAGTCGCCTTGCCTCACCTTGTTCCCTCGCACCTTATCGTTCCTTTTCCGATATAGACTCGCCTCACCAGACAGAGGTGACAAGGGATCGCCTTGCCTCTCGCCTAAGGCGCTAAGACGAATGCCTTTAACAACGCTGAACTCACCCAAGGCAGATCTGAACATTAGCAGCTGTAACTAAGACCAATGCCGACCTTACTGCCATATTTATCCATGTAACTATGTAACTAAGACCTATGCTTAACCCATCCAATCGGAAGATAGAAGGAATACAAATCACTTTCCTTCCTACAGAAAAAAAAGGGAGTTTGGTACTTGTTTATCTATCAGTTGATCAACTACAATTCAATCTCAGTTGGGTACAATCCTTTAAATGGTCGTTTGGTGCAAAGATGAATAGCACTAGATTAATAATGCAAAAATTATTTTTTATCAAATGTTTGGTTCATTGCTTTCCACCTAATCATGCATTTGGTTTAAAACTCTCCGAATGGTTCATTGCTTCCCACCTAATATTGTGTTTGGTTTAAAACTCTACGAAAGCTTCTTTTCAATTATACCCTTGAATTATTATGAAATTTTTTATTTCATGTAATTTGGTCAAGGTAGATAATTGACGAACAATTTTTTTTTGTGACCTTGCAACTAGCTAGGAGAAGAACAATTTTGTCGTCATGTTTTCTATTTTCTCATTTGAATTATTTGAGGGTAAATAAGTATCATCTTAATAAATTGATCACTCACAAAATGTCAATTTTCAATTTAAAAAAGATAGATCATCTACTTTTAAAATTGAAAAGACAATAAACAATAAAAGATCGAATAAACCTTCTATGTTTACACAAATTGCAAGTTGTTGTTTTAATATGTTGTTAACATCCTACAAGGTCACTCAACTTTGACAATTTATCTAGCAAAGTCATTGAACTTTATTTTGTATCAATAAATCACTCAATTAGGCCTTTGTATCGACAAAGTCACTCAACTAAATTAATTATCAGAAAAAAATTGACATGGAAAATATTTTTTTATATTATGTAATATATACAACTAAATAAAATTTGTAAGCTGATTTATTTAAATATATTTACTAGTACAAAACTATAAATATAAAACATAAAATCAATAAAATTTAAAAAGTGATTAAAAAGATTTGATTTTTTTTTTAACTGATAAGATTTGAGAGGTATTTTTGTCTTTTACATATTTAATCTCATGGTACTAAATTATATTTATCACTATTACCACCAAATTGAAGGTATTAGTTATACATCCTATAAAACCACGTAGAGTGTATAACTAATACATGGAGTAGCTATACATAGGCCCAAAATACATGGACTATTTCGCTTAATACACCCTACCAAATGACCCATAAGCACATTCTACTTATATAGGATACAGTTCATTCTAATACTAAATAATTTGACTTTTAAGTATATTAGGAATTCTTTAACCATCCATCTTGTGCGAAGGTGCGTAGAGAAATATAGGAAAAGAAAGAGGGACCTAGATATGGTGTTCATTTACCTTGAAAAACCCTATGACAAAGACCTAAAGGATATCCTATAAAGGTGTTTGGAAGCTAAAAGTGTCCCATGAGAGGAGACTCAGAACACTTCCAAGTTGAGATAGGGCTACATCAGGGTTAGCCCTTTCCTATGGACGTGTTAATGTAGTCTATTCAAAGTGAGGTTCCATGGTGTATGTTATTTTCGGACAACATAGTACTAACTAATGAAACATGACATGGAGTTAATGCAAAGTTGGACGTTTGGAGACAAACTCTAGAATCCAGGTTTCAAGTTGAGTAGGACCAAAACGAAATATTTGAAGTGCAAATTCATCTAGTTTATTCTGCTTATGGGTTTTTGAGATGAGGGTTCCCAAGAAACAGCCTCCCTACTTCTATGAGGTAGTGGTAAGGTCTGCGTACATTCTACCCTCCCCAAACCCCATTTGTGGGATTCCACTGGGTATGTTGTTGTTGTTGTTGCAAATTCAATGTTGCATTGGATAAAGGGAACATTAAAGTAAGGATTGCACATAGACAATCCCCATGAAAGAAAGTTCTAAATAATTTGGTTTTGTAATCTAGGATAGTGGAGAATTGATGATGATGTCACGCATCGTATTGGGACAACAACAACAACAATAACAACATACCCAGTGGAGACAACATGGAAAAAATGGAGACTTGCCTCTATAGTCTTGTGTGATAATAAGATACCACCTAAACTTAAAGGTAAGTTCTATAGAATGGTGGTTAGACCATCTTTGTTGTATTCGGTGGAGTATTGGCCAGTTAAGAACTCACATGTTCAGAAAATGCATGTTGCAAAGATGAGGATGTTGAGATGGATATGTGGGCATACTAGGAGCGACAAGATCAGCAATAAAGTTAATCAGGAGAAGATGACAGTGGCCTCTATAGCATACAAGATAAGAGAAGCGAGACTCAAATGGTTTGGACATGTGAAGAAAAGGTGCGCTGACGCACCAATGAGAAGGTGTGAGAGGTTGGTTGTAGGAAGCACGCGGAGAGGTAGAGGTAGAGGTAGAGGTGGAAAGAAAACACAGAATTCTCCAAAGCTCGCATTTTATTGGGTATGTTATTGTTGATGTAGGAATTCTTTAACGAAAGATTCTCCAAAGCTCGCATTTATCCATATACAGACATACAAGTATCTAACAAAAATAAAAACCCTTTTACAACCACCAAGTCTGACATTATGTACAAACAACAAGACGACTTGGTCGCAACTTCCTAAAATGACCCTTCATGTTCATAACTAATAAATTGTGAGTTATTTAAGAAAGTACATCTCTATTGTATCCTTACAACTGAACCAAACTTCTGGTGCTATAACTAGAGGCGGCTTTATGAGTTCCAAAACATGGGCGCATTACTAAAAAGGGGGGAAATGCATTAAACGGGAATTATCATTGTTCCTCTAGGTAAATAACTCAATTTTCAATCATGTGCATCATTAAGCAATGTTGCAGAACGGGTGAGCCAGTAATATTATATCAATTTTAAAATATGTAAAAATCCTACTTTTTTGGAAAAACCATGGATTCACGCACACCGTAAATTGCATGGTAAATTCGCTCATGCCTATAACAATCCAATACATTATAACAATATTATAACTTTGCATATGATTATTAAGTATCTAACTCTACTGGGAGGCAAGTAGGTGTAGAGGAGTTGAGTTCTATGGTTTGATTAGACAGGCGATCATAGAAGTTAAAGAGGAAGCAAAGGATAATGAGCAATATAATGATGGTTCTGATAGAGATTTCATCAATCTTGAGCAGGAATTATACTATGATCAACTTGTGATATTTTAAAGCTTGGTAGGACTTATGAAATGTGAAAGTCAAACAAATGTTCTCTGATATACCTATTATGAGTCTCATGTTTTTAGTGGCATGTGTATTTGGCATTTATTTATCAAAAATACTAGTGACTGTAAGATTGTTTTTGTCTTTCTTTACATGCATAATGTTTTTTTTAAATAATATTTCGCACACTCCAACAAAGTATCCTGTAACTCTTTTGCGCTTTATATGTTGGAAACACAGTTAATCTGTGTTGAGCCCACCAGGTTCAAGAGAAAAAGATTGCTCCATAAAAATCTACAATCAAAACACTCCTAATTGTTGTAATATTACTCAAGCTCATAAATTTGGAGAGTTTGCTTCTACACTGACATAGACACCTTCAAGAAGAAACACGACTAGAAAATTTTCTTTATCCATCAAGAAAAATAAGCACCATGGTTTTAAAAAAAACGGAGTCAGGCATACTCAAGAATCCCACTTCAACCAGAACTTTTCTTTTTTGATAATTTTGTTGTTCTGTGCACACCTCAACTAATTCTATGAGGGACCTGCTACTTCTTACCAGCAAGTATCGGGTAATCCTATCAACCGAATGTCGGACAAAATTACATAGTTTTTGGGGATGAGGTTTCCAAACCAATTCATTAACCACTAGGCTACCCTTAGATATTAAAATTTTGACTCATCTAACCACTGCTAGAACAAAAGCATATGAATTACCAGTTATTGCATCCTAATAATAAGTATGTGTAAGGCATATCATAAGAACTGGCATTAGAGTTTTAACAATTTGCATTGTTTCCCTATTTTGACAGAAAATATTCCACCACTTCATTAGTAAGCAATTGTGTAACAGAACACTGTCGAACCTACTTTGTTCGTTAGGTTTCACATATCTAGGATAAATATGTCCAACATTTGCAGTTAAAGTCCATAACCTATCTCATTATTCAAAAATCCAACTTAAACAATCAGAAACTTACAGAAGGCACTAAAAAATATTTTTCTCGTGTAAAAAAGGAGAGCATAAAAATCTACATCTTGGACGATAGTCATCTGGAACAAGAAAAATGAAAGTAAAACTATGACATTTTAACACTTTTGCATCCCTTCACAGCAAAGAAGCTTCCAGAAAGACCAAAAATTCTAAGCATAAAGCAATTATTACCAAAAACTTAGAAAATAACTCAAACAAAATTTTGATAATTAATAAGGAAAGAAGTACCAGAATCAGGGTTAGTGAGATTGTAATCCAAATCAAATGGAGTTCCAGAGAATTTTAGGTAAACGTAAACGGGTAAACAGTTAGGGCAAGAAGTGGGTAGTCCGAAACAGGATTTTCGGGTCACAAGTGTCAGTTTATCTCTCTCCTTTGCTTCTTCCATTAGAGATGGAGCAATCGAAACTGAAATTGGTGGAAATAAAACCCCAGACGATAGGGTTTTAACTTCTGATGAAGATCTGGACTGGCGTTTGGTGGATTAGGGAATAAGTAAGGACTGATAATGGTAATTTCTGGAATACAAAGCCTCTCGCTTGTTATTGTATTGTACCCGCAGTTAGCATAAAGAACTAATTATAATAATAATTTTTCTTTTTATATCAAATATTTAAAATTATCATAGTTAAGTTTTTGAACTCAAATATTCACCTGTTTAGTTGTTTAATTGCAATGTTTCTTATCAAAGTTATCCATATATTTGTTAGTACATTGTTACAAATAAAGTAATAATGTGAAGAGGTGAAAATATGTTTGTATAACTTTATTTGATGATTTAGATTTGATAAAATTGATCAACTAATCTACACTATTTTTATTTTCGCCTTTTTTTAAATTTTATTTTCTTTGTCCTTCCAAAAGATACCATTACAGTGCTAGTAGATTTTAAAAAAAAAAAAAAGTCAATAAAACCAACAAATTTCACGAGTTTTTGAATTTTGATATCCTAATATTTAGCGAAATTTGGTTAAAATCAGTACATTATTTTAATACAATCTACTGACTTTCAATAGTTTAAGCAAAATCTTTCATCACGTCACAAAATATTATGCTACAATTTCTCCATATACAGTATAAATTATTATGTTTGAACAATTATATTGTCTTCACTTATTTCTGAGCTAAACTCCGCAGTTATACTTCATAATTACATCTTAGCAGAAGAAAGATGATTTTTTTTCATAACTTCACTAATTCCTACAACCAAATTATGAAAGTATAGGCTTTAAAACATTTGTAAGTTTGACACTAACTTTCAATAGAGAAAGCAAAATTAATTAAAGCTACTAAAAATTATAAAATACAGTATAAAAATATTTGTATGAAAAAATTAATACCATTCAATATTTAATGTGATCATAGTAGAAAGTATAAATTGATTACCTCATTAACAACAATGACCTTAGATTCTTCTTCTCAAACTTTGATTTATACTTAATATTATGATAGGTTATGAAATTGGCACTTAATTTATGTCAATTTTTCTTAAAGAAAGCATATCCATTAGTTAGGACTTAGAAGTGTGTATGTGTGTGTTTTCTAATACAAAATAGAAATAAAAAAATCAATCTTATCCCAAAAACATAGGAGTTTAATATTATATTTATATTTATTCTTATCATCTTATTTGTTTAGTCTTTTGTTTACTTCCTAATTGTAGTTTTCTACTCGATACTCTACATATCTGTCCAATAAATATTGAAATAATATAAAATATTTTCAGATTAAAATATACAATATATCTGTAAAAAAAATCTAATAAATAGTAATCACAAGAAAGAAAATAATGTTTTTTTCTTGTGATTACTATTTATTAAACACATTATATTTTTCAAACATATTAATGCATCTATGTTATATCTGTAATATGTGTTTAAAAAATTTGCAAATAACATTTTCACCCGTTAGTACTCTCAATGCATTCATTGTCACTTTCTTTGTATGTTGTTGCATCTTTTGCAATTTATTAATGTTAATTTTTTTATATTTCTTTAAATTAAAGTTTTAAAAGAAAGAAAGTATTAAAATTATAGAAGTAGAATCATTTTTTGTTTTAATACACAATTAATAGAAAAAAGAAAATTAACTGAAACAAGGATATACAAAGCAATTAGAAGTTGAATCAAAATTAAATGAATTTGATATTGAATAATGTTACTCCAAATCCTGCAAATGAGATACTCAAAATCAAGTGAAATTGAAACAAACTTAAATAAATACATCAATAATAACTATTATGTCATGATTTTGCAACAAGTTTTCAATTAACAACTTATATATTAACTGTATTTTCAAGTGATGATTATTATTATGTTATTACAGTGACTAATTTTATCATCCACTATTGTTGTCTAGTAAAAAAAATTACATTAATTCAATACTTTAATCATATGTAGTAGTAAATATTATCATTCTACTTCACCACCAACCAGCCATCCAGTTAGTCACATATGTGACTTTAAATTCTCTTGCCACAATTGTTTTTTTTAAATCATCTTCATAGTAAAATGAAATCCTACAAACAATTCAAAGAAAAAAAGATGAAAAAGTGACAATAAAAACATACTCATGAACTACTTAAAAGAGTTATATAAACAACAATAAAATACTGAAAGAATATAAATAAGAACATACACATAAACAATGAAATTATCAGTAGAGAACGTTTTTTTATTAGCGAAGAACATTATTTGCTTGTTTTGATCAAAAAAAGCAAATAAATGTAATATGATTATATTGTTTCAAACTATACTAAGAAGAAAAGCAAATCAGGAATCAAATTCGAAACACAAATTAGTGATGGTGTCAAGTTTAAAATTTTACCAAAATATATGTCGTAAGAAAAATGAAACAAAATTTGTGTGGAAGTAGTGGGTTACTATCAAAATTGAAATTGAGAATAGTAATAAAAGTTAAAATAACTGTAAAATTTTGAATTTTTAAAAATCTGTAAAAACTGCTCTTTAGTGAATTCTTAATTATTATTTGTAGTTTTTAATTAAAAACAATTAACTGCATTAAAAATAGTGTGTAAAAGTAACCGTTTGAAGTTTCACATCATTATCCGCATTTTAAAAAAAATATTAAAATTTTGATTGACTGTTAAAAAATTAAAAAAATCGTAAACTGATTAATATTTTAATTTTTAAAAATTATTATTTAAATAATGTACTTAGTTAATTTTAATTATATAGATATTTTATAAATTATGTGGTGTTGATATGTGGTACTTTTTGCTTCTCCTATGATATATATATATATAGATATAAATTTTTAAATGTATCTAAAAATTAGATTAAATAGATAACTCATTAATTATGTGGTGTTGATATGTGGTACTTTTTGCTTCTCCTATGATATATATATATATAGATATAAATTTTTAAATGTATCTAAAAATTAGATTAAATAGATAACTCATTAATTATGTGGTGTTGATATGTGGTACTTTTTGCTTCTCCTATGATATATATATATATAGATATAAATTTTTAAATGTATCTAAAAATTAGATTAAATAGATAACTCATTAATTATGTGGTGTTGATATGTGGTACTTTTTGCTTCTCCTATGATATATATATATATAGATATAAATTTTATAATGTATCTAAAAATTAGATTAAATAAATAACCCATTAATATAATTTAAAATTTGTCAGAATTCAAATTTTAAAAATGAATTGTAAATAATTAAAAGAACTATAAGAAACTATAATAATTTTTAAGAATACTAAATAGCCATTAAAATCTGTTTTTTTTTCTTTTACACAATCACTAAAAAATAAACTAATCCCACATCTCTTGGCTGTTTTTTTTTAAAATAAATTTATATTTATTTTATAAGACAGTTTTTACTAAATTTTTATTTTCTATTTCCTATTTAAATATAAATAGGTAATTGATTTTCTAATTTAAAATATTAAGGATGATTGTGGTGATGACACATAAGCACTATCACCTCTCCTATTATATATATATATATATATATATATATATATATATTATTAATAATAATATTAATAACTAGTGAGGAAAACCATGGAGTGTATATGGCCTCAATATTTATCTATAATTTCTTAAAACAACTTTTTAAATTAAATAAGCTAAATAGATTTATACGGTAGTAAATCATCTTAAGAAAAGCAATATATATATAGATATTCTAAGGTGGTCTATAATTAGTTCTTTAAGGTCTTTGGGCAGAGGTTCTAGGGCCTGTAGTATGGCGAAGAGGGTTTCTAGTCTGAAATAGTTGAAGTATGGGTTGAAGTCTGTCATAAATTTTTTCTTGTTTTTGTAAATCGTATATGAAAAATCCTACTCGGTACTTCCTCTCAGGACTAACTATGTATGAGCTTCTAATGAATATCCCCAAAATATATATATATACATATATTTTTTTTCTCCGTTCAATCTCTTACTCTTAAGCCATAGTTCTAAGTAACAAATTCTTTAACCCCACCCCGGATAGTTTTTTTTTATAAAAAATATTAATTATTTTAAAATATATTTTTTATTTATTATCTAGGAATGCTATATTTAAAAAATATTTATCATCTATAGCAACTGTACTATGCATTTAAAGTTAATTATATATGTAATATATATAAATATTATAAATTTATTATATTTATTTGGATAAAAATAACTGCATTATGTGTTAGAAACAAATTATGCATGTAATAGATGCATATTTTATACTATGTATAAAAATGAATTTGCATGCAATATATTGTAAGTGTTTTAAAATGTATTAAATTTATTTTGATAAAAAATCTAAATAATATATCTAAAGTGAATTATGCATGTATTAAGATAAATTTATATAGCTATAAATGATAAATGATTTTTAAATATGGTATATTTAGGTGAATTTTTCAAATTAATAACTTTAAAGCACAAATCAAAAATCAAATCAATACTAATACTAAAAAAAAATAAAATCCAATACTAAGAGTGATAATAATAATGAATGTTTGTTACGTTTTTTTAGTTTTATATTGGTTTAGATAATTAAAATACATAACCTAATTTTAATTTTTCTTTAATGTTTACTCATGTAATTGATAACATGATTTAGTAATTTAAAGTTATGATATTTTTATTATGACTTATTTTTACTTGATTTAATACTTTAAAATTAGGATCATCTTCATTATGACTAACATTTTTCACGCTATCTCATTATTATTTTTTGTTGAATATTTTTGTGTCTTCACTAATATAATATTTTATATTTTTCTTAAAAATATCATAGATTTTCGTATTTGAATAGGACTAAATAAATATTTGAATCATAAGTTGATTATATGTTTTTATAAATAATTTATCAAAATATCTGAAAAAACTCAAAAACACGAGAATTTCAAAAAAAATTAAAAATTAAAAAAACCCTGAAAACTCGAGAAATCCAAAAAAATCTGAAAAAACTCGAGGTTAAAAACCCGAGTTTTATTGCTTTGATTTGATCTATATATTAAAAACATCAACACAAATGATTTAGTTTGATATTTAAAAAATTCAAATCAACCTTATCCATGAACACCCCTAAGAAAAGGGATAGCTCTTTTACCCACATATTGACTCTTTATCTATTTATTGCACAATATTTAATTTTCTAAATTCATTAACGGGTTAAATTGATAAAGCTAGTCCTTAACTTTATACTCTTTTTGTTTATTTTTATTTGTCCCTTGTTAACTTGATATTAAAATTAAAAAGTAATAAATGATAGGATAATTTTATTAAATCATCCCATGAATATAATAAATATAATATTTTGAAAAATAGTCAAAAAATAATTATAATTAATGATAAAAGTATATTATGAACTAAATGTAAAATTATCTCTTGATTTTATAAAATGGACAAAATATAATTACAATTTTAAAATAATATAATAAACAGGTAAAGATGAATGAGAGGGTATAATTTAATTTGAAAATTTCACGATAATGTTTCTTCTCTCTTTTTTTTTTTTTCATTCTTATAGGCCCTTTCCATTTTCGAATGAAAAAAAAAAATCTATGTTAATCTTTGATGGCTTCTGGAGTTTGGCACAATTTTTTTATTGATAGACAGTAGAAACGTGACGGTGACTCGTATTATTAGCCTAATTAAAAATTTTCTTTCATCCATAATTTAATAAGAAGTATACACCACCTAAAGTGGAAATTATAATCTCAAAAATTATCACCAACTATTCAGTTAACATGTCAACTAAGTCGTCAACTGATCATGAACCTTAAACTAGTTATTACGGACCTCAAGTCTCTATTTGAAAAAAATACACATCAGTATCATTTTTTTTTTAATTTCTGCCCAATGTTTCACATCTACGTTAAATTTAATTATTCTAGATTTACATCGCGTAGAATATTATTCACTGTGTCTCATTCTTTAGTGATCATCAGTGGCACAATTATTAATACTTTATTTGATTAGAGATCTCAAAATTACATTTTACAAAACTTTTAAATTATGATTCATGTCATCGATAATTAAAATACAGGATTTTGTTGGCTAAAGGGTCTATGCGTAACAAGACAAGGCATATGCTGACAGGAAAAACAAATTAAAAAAACATGTTAATTTTACCTTTTAAACAAAAACATATTGATTTAACCCTCCTCAAATAGAAAAAATAAAGAAAACAATCGTTTACCTTTTTAATTGTACTCTCTGTCTTCAAATTTTAATAAATTAGCGTAATACCCCACTAAAAATAAGAATCTACAAGAAAGATGTAAAAAGAAAAAATGATTTGTAATTTTTTGAAAAGCCTTTTTATATTTTTAAACATTATAAAAAGTATATTAAAATGGAATAGCATCAAATTTTATAATTCTAACTCTTTATTTTTATCCAAAATTTATCAACTTATAACTAACAAAATTAACATTTCTTTCTTTTTCATGGTGCCTTCAGCGGAAGGATGTTTTCAAGTTTAAATTGATTAAATCATGTCCAAACCCAACAATTGAAAAACTATTCACAAAATATATTAAGGAATAATTAACATCTGAAATTTTTTAAATAAATATATTGTAGATAAATACCAAATAAAATTTGTTTAAATTTTAAATCTCAAATTACAATTTTGGTTTAACCTTTTCAATTATGTTCAAGTCGCCCAAGTAGCACTGGATCATGATAATTAGTTAGTATAGAAAAGCGTTCCCAAAAGTGGCTTAGCCTAAAACGCTTTACCAAAAGTGTTGCCACAAGTACGTTCCTATTAATTTAACAACTTTTGCCCGTTAAATTTTTCAAATAAAATATAACCTAACGTACGTAAATACGTGTATATTAATTTTGTAAAAGTAAAAAAAAAAATTATTTTAACGAATTTGTTTAAATAATGACTTAATTTAGTAAAAAATTCGAACAAAAACAATTGAAAGCAAGGACCTATACACCTTCACAACATTGTCCCCTTCGAAAACTAGAAAACAATCAAACACAATACCAATAGGTACAGAGAGTCAAATATACATGAGTACACACTTTCAGTATTATACTTGCAAAACAACATAAGCAGCAAAGATACAACTTGTTGGAATCATAAAAGCAACATGATTTACTTTCTCCATAAACAAAACAGCAAAAGAAGACGGAAAATTAGGCGAAAACGCAAAGTAACAGAAATCGAGGATCCACAGTTGTTAACAACTTCAATAGCCTGGTTGCTGAAGACTTACCAAGACATGGTTGATCATTCAACCCCTCCCCTCCCCCCAACAGCAGCACCTCCACCCCCAGCAGAATCTGTAGATAAAACACAAAAAATGAACTTATTAACTGACACTGTCAAAGACACATTAAAATCGGCCCAAAAGAAAATAGTACAATTGATTACCATTTGTCTGTGCTTCACCACCTTTCCCAAGCCATGTAGTTACAGCACCTTTGACCCTATCCACCACACCTTGTCCGAAACCTTCACCAATTTTTGTTTCTCCGGGAGCAACATTACCTTCTTCTTTCTCCGTCTCTCCAATTGGACCCAATCGCCTTTCCACTTCCACTGATTCGGTTACCTTCCCCATTGGCTTTGCCTGCCCTGTTTCCTCTGTTTTATCCTTCTGTCTCGAGAGCAAACCCAAGATAACCTCAGAAAGTGCCTTGTCTTCCTCTCCAGGCTTAAATTTCTCTGCTAAATACTCCTTCATTGACACCCCTTTATCAGTCTTCACCTCATGCTCCGCATCAGCACCGCCCCTGTTTTCATGTCCCGTAACTCCGGTGGCACTGCCCTGAACTTTTGCCATGATTGTGCTACCAGCACCTGCCACTTTCTCATAAACTGGAGCAAGTTTTCCTGCTACTGTGCTTGCAGCTTTATGTGCTAATGCAGTTGCAGATGTGGTTTTTGTTGCGTCTTTATCACCTCCTGTTGCCTCCCCCTCTCTAGTTTCCTCCTCTGTTCCACCATAGCCGAGTTTGGAGGCAACAACGTTCTTAGCAGCAACTGCTTTATCCGCCATTGCTGATGTTGCGGATGATATCTTCTCAGTATTGCTACCTGGTTTCCCAGTTAGTGTGTCTTGAGGTAAATCTTCTGGTTTGCTTGGATTCATACTTTTAGGAATTGATTCAGTTTCTTCACGAACCGAGGGGAAATCAACAGGTGCCTGTTCCGGAGCAAATTGATCATGTGATCCTGCATACTGGCTATGTTCTGCTCCTTGATCAAGTTTGATGTCCCCTGCTCTTCGCTCTGTTCTTATTTCCGTCGTTTCTGGAACATCATTCACACCTATCTTTTCAAATGATTGGACAAGTGGACCAACTCCTGCCTCCTCATTGTCTGTTACAATAAAAAAAAAAATATAGCATCTATTTTACATTATACCAAGATAGTCAACTAGCTATTCGAAAAAAGAAACGAGACTTACTGACGCCTGCTGGATCAGTGACTTTGCTCTGATAGTTTGACGGATTCGGTTTCATCTCTAGAGGGTCCCTAGGGGCGTCAGTATCCTCCTCCATCGCTGTTGGTACTCCAATTTTATGCCCCTGTAGTCCTTGATCTTTCAGTTTCCCATGGTCGGTAACATGATCAAAGCCCTCAGTCTCATGTGTAGCAGCAACTGATCTATGCATCTGTTCATGGAAATGGGAAGCATCAGGATTCGACAAACCGGTTGGTGCTCCCATTACATTTTCATGCCCCCGCAGTCTTTGATAACCTTTTTCTTCAGGGGCAGTAACATGGTCAAAGCCCTTGGTATCATGAGTTTCAGCAGCAGTAATTGGTCTGTGGGAGGCATGATGACCCACTAGGCCTGTTGGTGCTCCAATAATATTTTCCTGCCCCTGCAGTCCTTGATGTTCATGTTCTCCAAGGGTAGTAACATTATCATCCATTCCCTTGGTCTCATGAGTCTCACCAGGAGGAGGAGTGTGCCTCTCTTCCGGGAAGTGAGTCCCCTCCAAAGACGGTGGCCTCGCAAATTCGTCTTGCCTTTGCAAAATCGGCTTATGCACTTCTTCATTGTTCATCTTAGAATCATACCGATCCTCCTTTGTGCTAGTTGGATTCTCTAAATTGCCCATTGGCACAACATCCTCTTTTGGTATATCTTTACTCCTAATAGCATCTAATCCATCAATTGCAAGAAAAATTCACAAGTCACAAGCCAGGAAGCAATGACTATCAAAGTAGTTCTTAGTATGCTACTCTCCCCATCGAAAATAAATCATTTCATTAGGAATAAAATAAATAGTTCTAAAGTTAAATTATTACTAAATATAATAATGTCTCATTCTGTTTTAAATCTGACTAATAATAAGCGTAACTAAAATATTGAAGGGGTGAAACGTACATGGCCCACCATGAACTTGTGCACCTTCCTCCATATCTTCATCATCATTTTCTTCTTCCTCGTCATCTTGGAGTGAGTGGCGCTCTTGGTCATGTTCCTGGTCGTGCTCGTGTCCAAGACCATGCTTTATATGATCCTTGATTTTTTTCGCCTTTGCCTTAACCTTCTTTAACACTGATTGCTTAGGATGATGTTCACCTTCATCATGAACTTGACCATGTCCTTCCCCTTCAATCAAAAAAACAAACAATTATCATATTATATTAACAAATAAACACAACACTTCCTGTCTATTTTTGTTAAGAATTTCTCACCTAAGTGCAATCCCGTGTCCTCGGGACGGTGCATTTGGGCCTCCATGATACCTTTCGAGAGAAATGTGTATACTGTAAACTGTACAAAGTAGTTTTGAGATTTCTTAAGAAAGAAAAAGAAATCAGATAACTGTTTTTGTTTAAAAAGAGATGAACGGATAAGAATAGTAGTTTATAGAGTGAAGAATTGAAGTAATTGGGCACCTTTGCATGGGAGTGGCATTCTGTAATAGACACACGTAGTTACTAGGCGAAGCACGTCTCCTTGGCGTAGGACGCGTGGAACGACCTTTATGGGACACTATTGTGGACGTGGCCAATCGACGCGATTGGCCCTCAGAAAGTGAACCGTAAAATAGGAATGTCGGCTTTCTTATCTTCCGACTCAGCGATGGAGCCAATATTTTAGTCCAGGTATTTATACATTTAGAATATGAACGAATGTAATTTTTGTATCAAAGATGTTTAACAATTAATATATTTTAAAATATTTATATTTAACCAATATATTTTAAAACATTAACAAAAAATATTCATTTAATTATTCTTTAAACATCCTTTAATGAATATAGCTCAATCCTATTACATCTTCTTATGACCATAATAAAATGGTACAGCTCACCAAATTATATTTTGATCTATTATATTTCTCCCGCTCAAGCAATTTTAAATTGTTAATTATTGAACTTCCTTTTTTGGGGGTTGGGGGTTGGGGGTTGGAAATAATTGAACGGATCACGATTCTTCCAGAACCGTTTTAGATAATGGAGTACTAATTTATCCCTTTCGATGGAGGTGACACTTGGTTTATTAATTTCACCAACTTTTGAAGATTAATCAAATACAATTAATTAATTAATTTTTTTGTGTGTCAATTTATATTAGGTGATTTTTTGCAGTCTTACGACGAATAATATAGTTTTATTTTGAATAAAATGATTTAATTTAAAATATTTATTTTAGAAATATTTAATGCTTACTATATAAAATAAGACGAAGAAAGTAATATTTTAAAATTATACCAAAAAATTAATTTTATTTTTTCTGATATTAATAATAGCTTTTTTTTTTGGATGAATCAAATTAAAATTGAGAAAAAAATTGACTAATAATTTGATTTGATTTGTTTGATATTGAAAAATATGATTTCATGTACTTAAAAGACTAGTTTTTTTTTTTATTTCGCGTCGAAAGTCACTTTAAACTCTATTACAAAGTCTAAAATTAAAAAAAAAACAAATATACTGTAATGAAATTTATCATTAAAACAAGTATTTTTTTGGTCACAATATATTAAAATGGATTTTATGTCTAAAAATATGCATTAAAATAGACACTTCATTTTAAAACGGGTGAAGTGTCTTCTCAAAATAAAAAATAAAAAATAAATAATTTCAAGAGTTTGCCCAAAAATGGAAGAACTAAAATATATATTTTGGTTAACTTTTTATATATCACATTGATCTTTTTTGTTAGCTTTTGGTCAAATAATTATTTTTTTATATAGCTTTTTATATATTCATATGAATTTTGTAGATTTTTCGAAAATATCCACACGAATGAGATCTTTCTAATTATTTTTAGATTTATGAAATTGCTAATTTTTAATATTTTATCACTGTAATCATTTTGTATAGCGAATCATTTCGATTTAGTCGTGACTTTTAAAAATTAGAGATATTCATACTCTGATGATATTTACTCCTAGCTAAGCATTTAGATGTTCAACAATATAAAATGATTGTCAAACAAATTTGCAAGAATTAAGAACAATAAGATGCTTGTAAGACTACTCGATAGGTATGATTACCTTGTAAATTTTGATAAGAGAATAAGTAGCATTAACAAATCATACAACAACAAAAATTGAAAAAGAGAGTGTTTAAATCCATGAACTTTATTAATCAGAGGAATAAGATGCTTAATGAATAATTTTAAATAATTATGTACCTTTTTTGTTATCATAAAATAAATTTTACAATTTATTTGTCTTTAATCAATAATATTTTGCTAGGGTGATGGAAAAAAAAATCCAAATGCTTGATACATATGCAAAATTCAATGTGTTGTTCAGTATGAAGAACATGATCAATGTACTATTTTCGTCATCAGACCAAATATTGATTGTAGACAATTAAGCATTTGAATCTTTTTTCATCACTAGAACAAATATAGCTAATTGTAGAAAAATAAATCGGAAAATTCATTCATCACTAAAAAGCTATATAATTATTTAAATTTATTCAATTCGTCAGACACTCCTGATTGTATTTATTTATTAAACCTCTCTCTCTTTCAAATTAAATTTTCTTATCATATGATTTACTATATTGATACAACTTATTTTTTAGCATGCTTTACGAGATAATACCTAGAACGTCTTATTATAATCCTATAGTTCTCCCTTTGAATTTATTTGACTATCATTTTATAGTTTTGAATATTTTGATGCTCCATAAGGGTGAAAATTGTTGTGGTCTGAATGCATTCAAATTTTCAAGACACTGAACGAGGCAAACTAAATTTTCATAACAAACAATTGCAGTGACAAAACATTGAGGATTAACGTTTTCAAAAATTTGAAAAAAAAAACAGCAAAAAAAGATTTTAGTCACAGTGAATATTTCTAAGAAATCCGCAAGAATTCATGTGAACATATAAGTATCTAATCAAAATAAAAAAACCATTACTTAGCCAATATCATAACAAACAATATATTACGATCATCAATTGTTTTTTCATTCAATTCTTGTGAAGTTAAATTCTCAGCTAATATGCACATATTCAAAAAAAAAAAATATGTATAGATATCACTAATTTATTTAGGATTACTTGATATATTGATACACACGTCCCTTAGAAGAGCTCAATAAGATAGAGGCTCCGGACAAAAACATATATTAAGTCAAAGAGGCGTTATGATCATGCATTTTTTTTCAAAGTTGAACTTCAAACAACAAATTTGACAATAAAATTTTGAAATTCAACTTCAAGCTGAAGTTAAGAATTTTCAAGAAGTTGAAAAAATAACAAAAACTCTAGATTATTCATAAAAGTAAAAAAAAAACACAAACTTCAATTTATATTCATAATCAAAACACAACTCCAATTTTTAAATATTATTTTTTACTTTAAAAACTAAAACTACATTTTTAAAATTTTACAATTAAATATGGCCAAACATCTACTAAATAAAATCCTACCAACAGACTTTACAAGTGACATAATGCTTAACATACATTCTTTTATCGTCATCTCGATAAGTAGGAAAAAAAAAAAGAGAGAAAAAAAGGGAAGAACGCATGGCCGGGTGACCCCTAATTTTAGCGGGAAACAGCTCCATATATTACTCCCTCGACTCGCCTTGGGCGCCATTTGAATTTTGCATTTACAATCAGTTACATTTCAAAATCTTCACTCTTCTCCAAACTCTTTCTCTCATCCTCCACAATATCTCAGGACATGCGAACTCGATTTCTCGGCAAGGATTACTTCAATTCCGCTCCAATTCCAGCCGGCGATTTCCTCCGCCTCCCTCTTCCTCACCTCCCTACTTCGAACACATCCAATTTCGAAGACCTTCATTGTTTTGACGGACTTCCTATACTAAGTGTCGATGTCGAAATCAAGAGATTTCCGATTGAGGAAGTTCTCTCTCGCTTCTTCTCACATGTCTTTCCGCATAGGATTCATGTTGAACTTGCCGAATTCGCAGATCCTCGGCCCTTCGCCGGAAAGCTTGACGTCGACGACCAGAGAACTTATAGTCCCGAGGAAACAAGTGGAAATACAAATACGGAGGTAAATTCTAAGGATAATTTGAACTTTTTTAGGGTTTAAATGCTATTGATTATCTTATCGTGAAAATATTCACTTATATGATGCATATGGTAATGGTTCCGTGTAACCTTATAGTTATGTAAGAGGCTGATATTATAATGAGGATCATATTTTCTTGGAAGCGAAGAGTTTTATATGTAAAGCTTTTATGAAGTGTAGTGTCAGTTTAAATGAATGCTTATGTTGATTGAGGATCTATCCCAGTTTGCATCGACTTAGCTGTCAATATTAGCTTCCCCTGAGATTTAGTCAAGGGTTTGTCACTTCCTATGGGATCTTCATGCCTCCGAGTCGCCACACTGGCTACAAACCAGGCAATCACTCCAGTCTGCAGCAGCTGAAGTCTAGAATACGAGGCTCAATAGTTATCACTTTTAGTTTGAAAATGATTTTTAAATATACTGCATATTAACAGAATTCTTATATGATTATATTAAGATTTTAAGATGTTTTTTCTTCATTTATACTAATTTTGAAAATTTCTAATGGAGGGCCTATGGTGCACATGTGACGATAATAAGAGAATTGTTTGCAAGCTGCATGATTCAAAACTTGTATTCATCCTTGCAAACTTTGAATATCCTCAAACATACAATTACAGGTTAAAGTTTTTCAAAATTAAAATAAATCTTTAGAAATTTAAGATTTCAGATTCGTGGAAGACTTTCTCGTGATGGCTCCTTGTGCTTCACCGAGGCAGCCCTACCTGACTTTGTATTGTAATGTTAGTAACTGCTTTCTTTTTATGTATCAGTGTTATGTTGAAATGTTATACGTAAAAGTGTGCATGTGCTGCATCGTCTTAAGAGAACTAATGAGTTTTTTGCAACAAAAAGAAAATTAATCTCAACTGAGATTGAGTAGAAGTTGATTGCAAAAAAAAAAAAAAGTACTACTAGTTCTCTTCTGACCTCATTAAAATTATGTCTGTTTTAGGCTGATTATACACTTATATATTGCAGGGGACAATGGTTTCCCATGGCAAGCGGAAGGACAATCTTGAAATAGTCCAATTTGAAATTCCAGAGCTGGATTCATCCTCACTTCCACTGGTAAACCATCCCGACAATCAAGCAGATATAATTAATATACTACTAGCTAAATTCTCATGTGGAACATCTGCATTTGTCTGTTCTCCTGTTGTCAGCTAGAAGATGTCCCTTATTTTGGGAAGGAGAACATGTTGATCCCGTCTGAGATTTCAGATGATGGAAATAAACTGGTAATATTTTGATGAATTACATATTTCTTCAGCATTTCAAGTTTTTATGATTGCAGGGAAATGATTTTGGTTTATATTGCTAACTTTTGTGATGATGCTTAACTACATAGGATCAGAATTACCAACTCCTCCCTTTCTGACTAGGAAGAAGTCTTTGGTCAGAAACGAAAAACTGGTGGTTCATATTGACGGGAGAAGCTTGGTCATTTTTAATATGATATAACTTTTAGTTACATGCATGGGTTGAAGCTCTCAAGTCTTAAGATAGTCTGTTCTTTCATCTCTTCTAAATATATATGCATCTGGGGACTCTGATTCTGAAGACAATGTCCTCTAGCTTTTTTCTTGTCGGCTGCAATCATCTTTTGAAAAACTATATCACTAGTTTCTTCTTTCCTGTTTTCTGATTCACTTACTTGGCTATTGAAATCTAAGAATCACTTAATAAGGTTCTTAAACACTATTTGCTGGGATATTTAATGCAACATCAAGACCATTCATATGTCAATATGTGTCATCCTGCAATTTCAAACATCTTTCCTTTTCATATGATTCTAAGGGATAATGATGCTTAATGACATGGTGATCTTTTATTGAAGTCTGTCCATTGTGGAGGACCGTGTAGAAATTGTGGTCCATGCCATCATGTTAATTTACTTTTCTCAGACTGCATTCATAAGAACTTCCAGTCACTTTGTTAATACTCGAATTACTGGTTTCACACATCATTGTTCACTTATTTCAGGATATGCCCAGCCTTGAAGTTAGACTGCAACATTCCCTGGACACTGTGCAATCAATTTGTTCAGTGGATGACATCTGTTCCATGCCTTTGCTGGAGAAAAGTTCTGATTGGCTGGAAGATAGTGGTTTCAGTCAGGAGAAACATAATTCTAGTATAGATGTCTTTCCTCTTCTTGAAGTGGATGAGATAGGTTTGGGTATTGTCAGCGACAACTCTGTAAAGGAGAAAGTTCAAATCTTTGAAAATATTGAGCTTCAGCATGAGACACCAGGAAGTGAAGGAAAGGGTAACATAGATGAGCTTTTCGATTTCACAAAGTTTGACCCATTGCAACACGTGTCAAATGGTAGTTTAGCATTGGACTGCCTTGAAGTTGAGGTTCCGTGCTTGAATTGCTCTTTAGAGATGAATTTGATATGTACTATTGAACTTGAGAAAAACTCAGTAAATCATCAAGGCATAGAAAATGATGGTCCAATATGGGTAGGAAGCCCCATCATTTTTGATGAACCACAGTTCTTTGATTCAAACCTTCATACTTTTTGTGAATTTCTGTCTGAAGCAAAAGTAGATATTGAGGATACATGTGACCTGATGTTGAGGGAGGCCGAGAATTTCAGGAACTTTGACGAATTGATTGTTTCCCATGAGCTCATCCCTGTGGATAATTCTTTCAGATCATTGCCTGTGCCACTAATTTCTGAGAATGGAAATATAAAGTCATTGCACTTGTGTATTAAGGAAATCCTAGCCGAGTTGGAGCCACAGTCTTCCTCCATGTCTGATGGATTATACTTAGATTGGCATTTTGAGGAAGATGAGAATTGCAAGTGTCGAGAAGACTTCTTCAATTTATCGGGAAAGCTAGATGCTAACAACATTGACCTTTGCTTGAACTTCATTGAAAATGAGATGCTTGTATTAGACTTTCTTTTCTCTAGTGATAGTCAGCAAGAACCAAGTAGAGTGGAGAGCAAAGAAATGTTGAGTTTGCCTTCGAACGCCATTCCTGTTTCTCCCCTGCCTTATAACATAGAAGCGTCAACTAAGTTGCTGAAGGATGGAAAGTTCTCAACTGAAGGAGTATCATCCCAATGTAGTTCTAAAAAGGCATCTTTGTTTGGTGACTCCTGGTCAGAGTTTAATGAGCTTGATTTTTTCTTAAATCCAAAAGAGTGTGGTAGAGACAAAGACTATAAACCAGCTGACAGTTCCATTGATACTAATACCATGGGCCAGAGCAAGTTTCTCTCTTCTGCTACCACACTAGTACAACCTCAGCAATGGAATGTCAAGGTGCATAAAATATTGTTGTCTTCTGATATTCTACTTCTAATTGATGATCTTGGGAAAATCTTTCAAGTCATCTGTGAAAGAGAGAGAGAGTTAATTGAGACTCACGATCCATCTCAAGCTGTGGATGATATTGCTATTCTCCGCCTTTCCAAGAAAAAGCTCATCAACTTGATTAAGAAAAGAAGTGTGTGCAGGACGTCTTTGCTACAGGATGATGATAACACAGTGTCATTGGTCACATTGTGTGCGATCAAACAGATGGTTTGGTACTTGTGCAACTATGGTCTGCATACAACCTATCTATACATAGAAAATTTGTATAGAAACTTGCAGGAATTGAACTCTAAACTTGACTTCCTCTACAACATCATAATAGATGTGTATCAGAAGGGTGAAAAAGATATACATAAGTTCCATCCATCCCTTTCTGTTATTAAGGATATATGGGAGTCATGTGTGAGCAAAGGTAGTTCAAAAATGTTAATTGTGGCTGAGCCAGTGTTCTGGTGGTCATTGAAGAAACTATTGACTTCCATGAATATTTCCTTTAGTCAACCACATAATGGACAAAAGAATGATTTTTACAAATTAGAAGATGCCAGCATGCAAATGGTCTCACATTGCTGTTTAGTTACCCAAGAGTAAGTGGTAGTTCCTACATAAAATATGCTTGGATATTGGCCTGTTTAATAGTATGGTTGATCAAACTTACAGCGGTTTCTTGTATAGTATGGTTGATCAAACTTACAGTGGTTTCTTGTTCGTATCCCTGTGTTTAGGATGTAGTCTTTGCTGTTATTTCCAATTGTTTTCTGGACAAACACTAACATTTTGACAGGTGGCCTGCTTAGTCCTCAGTTAATCACATAGCAAAGTTATCTGGTTTTTACCAGGTTGGAAACTTACTAGTAAATTTTGATCTTTTCAGACTCCAGTTTGATATTTTGGTTGTCTATTGTAATTGCTGTTTCATTTCTGATAAAGAGAACTTCTAATTGGGTGATTTGTAAAATTCGGGTGTTAAGGTGCCCCTAGGAGAAAAGTATTCTAAACTTAAAGCTAGGTAGTTTCCTTTTAGCTGCAAAACTAAGATATTAATACTCATGTAGATTGGATGTGCAAATGGTATTAATGCTTCACAATAATAACCCATTGATGTGATATTAATGTCTTCTGCTTCTTTGCAAGAGAGGCATTCAGATTTTTGCCACTAAAATGTATTTATTCAAAAACTTTCTCAAAATAATTATCAACTAGGGATATATAGTAAATGTATTATTTGACAATAAAAAATGAAAAATATCTACAGATATCTGGGAGAATTTGAATGGGTGCTTACTGCTTAACAATGATATTTTCTTTTGATAAATTGCTCTAGAATACTGAGGTAGTACCACCGGAACAGAACATTGACCTCACAGTCAACCCTTGAGTTTGAACTGTTTTGATCCTTATAAAGTGTTGAATATCTAATGGCCTTGGTTGATGAATTTGATTGTTTTTTCTCTTATGTCTTTTCTATCAGATCCTTGCTCTCTTAACATTCTTGAAAGAAGCTAGTGTTTGCTTTAGTCTAAACTTCAACCATAATCTTAAACCAGCTGATGGGTAACACAGCTAAAATCTAAAGTGCACCAACAAAGGATCATGGCAGACAACATATAGTTTGGCTACATGAGACAGTTAAATTTGTTTATTCATAATAGCACAATGCTATTGACAAGTTCCCTAAATTTAAAATGAGAATTAACGAAATGAATTGATATTCCATTTTCTTTCCAGGCATCTGTTTGCCTCATTTCCATTTGACAAATTTGAGATCATCTTGGAATATGGAGGTTTGCAAGGGTCATCTAAAGTATCTTCCATCTTGCCGAAGTCAGATAGAGTTCCTCCTCTTCATTTCCTTAAGGTGGAGCTGGAGGACCCCAGTGTTGCGAAAGCACTTTGTGATGGTGTTGGCATTCTCAACACAGATGAATCTAGTATGGCAAGTCTCTTCTTTCGCTTGACATCTATCAGTTCAAAAAATATCACATAGTTTTGTGTTTCCTTCCAAGGAATGCACGACACCAAATTGTTTTTGTAAATGGAATGAAAAGCTTGAATACTGTCAAAGTTTTCAATATTCTTACTGTTTTGCTTATTGTGTTTTTTTGAGTCACACTGAACTGTTCAATTTAAATTAAAGTGTTAACAACCATGATATCAGGAGGTTACAAGTTCAAGCCTTGCAGAAATGCAAGGCAAGGTTGTATACAATAGACCTTTATGGTCGGGCTTTTCCCCGGACCCTGCACATAGCAGGAGCTTTAGTGCACCGGACTGCCCTATTTTAACGATGATATCTAAACTCGAGAGGCCTGGTGGTTGTTAATTCTTTGAGTTAGAATATGGTCGGTTATCTATCTTGCAGGTTGGAGTTAGTACATTTGAGTTCTTGGGTTTCTTCCCTTCCTCATTCTTTCGGTGCTCTGTCTGCCTTTTCTTGCTTGGTTGAAATAATTCTTCAACACAGTTGACTTGCCTCCCTGTTTGAGCCCCCCATGTGGGGGATTTACCTCACTGTACCCTGATGTATTTCCGTTTTTTCATGGTACTGAGGTTTTCTCCATCCAAGTCATCTTCTGTTATATGCTGGTAAATTATCAACAGTTGGACTATGAGCTTTAATCTTCTGATAAAATCACCTAAAACATTAACTTTGATCACTGCACGAAGAGAAGAAAATTGTTTAGCATTCAATGCTTTATGCTGTTGATCAGACTAGAAGTAGATAATTCAAATATGCAGCAATGGGCTTCTCTTATTCATTCCTAGGCTTCAAAGTTTAGAACTTATTCTGACATGCTCGTTTTCTAGGGAGGAGGTCCTCACTCTTTCTCTGCTCTCAATGAGATTGATGTTACAGTTGAAGAACTGTTGAATTTCCTTCCAGTGGAAAAGAACTTGAAGGGTGGAAGCATGGAGGCATTAATGGGAAATAAAGCTTGCTCTGCTGCAGCTCAACAAGAAATGTTCAGTTTAAGATCTGAGCAAACTCGTGGAAGCACAGATGGATGTCCTGAGATGGTCATTGTAGTTAACACACACAATTTTGATAAGGAAATGGTAATTTCAAGGAGGAGGACATACCAAAAGATTCTCGCGTTCGAGAAGAAAGGAGTACAGGTCGTAGAGCGTGATTTACGTCAGCCTGTTGATATTATAGTCAGTGCATCAGCTTGCCTTGCCTGGTATGACTGCAAAAACATTGCAAAGAAAGCTACAGCCCCTGATGAGGCTTTCTCTTGCTTGCCTCTGTGTGTTGAGAATATTGCAGCAAGTATTTTGACGTCACTCAGTTTTGCTTTCAGTGGCTGCATCCTGGTAATTAACTTTTTTCTTTTCAGACCGCTCACCCCTACAGTGTTGTGCTACATGTAAGGTATGCATTGCATTTCTTTCAGAAAGAGCACTGGGGAAAAAAAAAGCAACGGGCTTGCAATATCTGAATGATTAAGATAGGAAATATACAGATTTAGGTACAAACTCAAGTTTTTGGGAGCAGAAAAGGATTGTTCAAAAATTATGTCTTTTCTATAAACAAAAATATTTCATGCTTTTCTAAGTTCATTTTATGTAGCTTTCTAGGACCTTAAAAGTTTGCAATCCACTTGGAGAAAAATCTAGATAACATTTTTCATGCCCTGGCTTGGTGTTCAGCTAATTGCAGTTGCAGAAATTGTTAGATAAGGATTAAAATGTCAATAATAAGAGACTGAGATAGTTGAGAATACTAATATGAAGAGTTCAAGTTGATTCCTACAAATTATAACATTCCAATTACATACACTTTAATAGTTTAAAATGAAATACCTGACATTCCATTCGAGAGAAAGATACTCCTTGATTGCTTATAGTGTCCTTTTTCTTTCGTCAGTGCTACTTATCACAATTTTCCATGTACCAGATTAAGAGAAAGAAGAGCTGGTAGCAGATGAGCCGATGATTTCTTGGTTACTGTGTTGGCCCTTATATAGCCAGTATATTACATACAAGGCTAAGAATAAATAACAACTTAGAGAAAATCTAGGTAATAGAGAAACCTACATAGTTACAATAATGAAGATAAGAAAGCTGATAAGTACATTTAATATAAAAAAACTGAATAAAAATAGTCCTACAAGTAACAAGAGTCCTCGAAATTTGCTAGCCGTTATCACACTCCCGCAAGTTGGTGTCGAGGTCTATTTTACAACTTCCGGGAGATTGGGAAACTATCATGAACTTATCAGGCAAAAGGGGAATTCAAATGTTAATTCTCAATTGTTTCTTTATGCTTCCAATCTCTTGGTTATTCCCTGTTCTTTAGCTCCAGATGCTCACAATTGCATTGCAGATGTGATGCCAATGATTTGAGATAGGCCTTCTTTTTGGTCTCAGTAAACAGTTTGAAAACTGAATACCATCACCATGTGCACGTAATATCTCTCAAACCGCAAGTTATCTGTTTACATCATGATGATATAGGCACAAGTTAATGATCATCATATGGTTATTCCTGAATATAGCAGATTACTTCAAAGAAGTAACAGTGACTAGAAATGGAAATAAGAGCACTTATTTATTATAGTTTTAGAATGGACCAAGATAGTCTAGCTCTAGCATGAGCACTGCCTGCACACAATGTTTTGTTCATAATATTTAGTATTTCTTGGCCATGTTCTTTAGGTCTTTGAGGGAGAAAGTGACTTTATATCAGGAATTATGGAGTCGTCTGATGAGCTCTATGCTGCTGCTGCTAGCTTGGGCATGGATATACAGATCTTTTATTCATATTCTGCTGAGATGACTGATGAGATCATATTATCGTGTATTGAACTTTTGTCGAGGACAAGCAGAGGGCTCTATATTAAGATGCCTGAGTCACAAACGCTGGCAGAATCCTTCCTTACTGCATTTCCTTCAATCAATTCACTCTCAGCTCATGCAATATTGTCAGCAGCAGGCTTGCTTGTTGAGTTTCTGGGATGGACACCTGAGCACAGAATTCATGCAGTTCAAAAATATCAAGTTCCTGATGAAAGCATTATATTACTGAGTGCTTTGAGCAGATTTGGGGAGCGGGAGGATTCTAAATCAGTAATGACAGATTGCTCCTCTTCAGTTTCTTCTGCTCCAGACTCTGAATGTCTTCATTTCAAAAGAACCTATGGGGGGACGAAACGAAAAACCACCTGGGATATTGAGAATCCGAATATGCCTAAAAGTGAATTATATGATCTTGATCCACCGAGAACATTTTCTGAAGGCAGACTTCGTCATCCCAGAGCATCTGGTCTGTGTGATTCTTTGATTTCAGAAGATATCAACTTGTTTGATGAATTGGGGAAGTCTAGCTTATCATTTGCCAACGAACCACGTGTCCATAGGCAACCATTAGACACCTATGTGACAAAAGATCTTTTTAAAGTAACTGATCTCTGTGACTATCATATGAGTAAAAATTCACAGATGAATGATGGTGATTTAAATAAATTTGAGGCTCCACAAATTGATGTGCGTTTGCGTCCAACACAGAGGGTTGGTGTGGGTATGATGAACAAATTGGGTAGACAAAACAACTATTCAGGAAATTTTAAAGAGGATATCACAGGTGAGGTTATTAACATTGATGATGATGTCACATCTGGCAAAGCTTTTTATAATGCAAAATACAAGTCCTTTTCTACCCAGGTGCATGCAATGGAGACTCCTACTGCAGCAGCTCCTAAAGCTGCTAAAAAACTCTTTTTTGGAGCAAGTGATCTGGATTTTCTAACCACTGTGGAAATTGACTCTAGCCCAGATGCCTGTACTTCTGTGAGAGGCCTTGGGCAAGGATCAAGACAAGCAATGGGACAGCATATAAATGCAGGTTTCAATCATAAGAAGATTCAATTGAAGCACCAGAAATGGGTCCCAGAAGAGGATATATCCCAGAAAATAAAATGTTTGAGTGATCTGACGAAGCAAGAAAAAAATTCAGCCAGTTATGGCGAAACGCCACTGTCAAATGCACTTCAATCCACTCCATTGCAGCAAGGTTCACCCTGGACAATTGAATTTCTGAACAGAATCAAGGAAAAGAGTCGGTCACGTCAGCAATCTCTCCCATGCAACTTATCAACTCCTTGTTATGGATACCCTGGTAAACTATCAAAAGTTACAAAAAGAAAGAGTCCATCTACTCTGGAACTTTACAAGTACCAAGGAAACAGTTTCCAAGAGGCAGCAACCAGGAGAAAGAGGCGTGTGAAATGCATACAGGTACCAGCATCCACTAGTAAGAAGGCTTC
>DF358351.1:25411-36563 GCA_000787875.1 Solanum virginianum
GATCGATCTCACAAGGAATACGTAGGCTCAACAAAATTCATCAATTTGTAATCCGAGTAATTAACCAACTTAATTCTCCCGGGGGGGGGGTTAATAATCAATGAGGAAAGAAAACTAAACTATCACAAGAGAAAAATCAATAATAGAGAGCAACTAGGGTATTGTGTTCCCCATTATTCCCCAACTCATTATCACCTGATTACCTAATTCTGTCTAGTGTATAGCATGCAAGACGATAATTTAAGTTCACCAAGCCCCTTGGTCAAAGGTGAGAGGTGAATTTCACTATGCGACTTAGCCCACCTCCATAGTGTGCATTACTAACCATTACCTATTAGTCCCAGTAAAACCTCCCTTTGGCCAAGTTTGGTTGATTAGACGAGAACACATCAATCGAATCTTATTAATTAATCTCTCTTCCTATTAATTACTACCTTGGTCCAATATGTAATACTAATCGAGTTCTAATGTTGGCCACCACTAGGAAACATGCAAAAGGAAGAGAGTTGATTAATACATGCATATATACCTTATAGGAATTGTAAATTATCCGGTTTTACTTTGTTAAAACTTTATGGTTTCCACAATCCTAGTTGTGAATTTAGCTACTCATGCTATGTGTCGATGTAGAAATCATGAATAGTGAAGATATAATTAAACATTTATACAATATATTTAAGAACAAGCAATCCAATGTCAATAAGAATCATAAGCTTTAAGATCAAATTCCACCACAAGTTTTCTAAAAGGCTCTCTCACAATTCTATGTCAAAATATTGATTTCTTGATGTGCTGTCAAAATACAGCACATTCGGTGTAAGTGCTCTCAAAGACTCTCTATCATTTTTCACTTTCAAAATATTGAATTCTCTAAGTAGTAGGAGTAAACTTATGAAAAATAACATAAAAGTTCTATTTATAATACTTAAAAATCAAATCCTAAATAAAATAGGAAAACTAGTTGGTACGCCATAAGAAAGCACTTTACGTCCTGTATTGAGGTTTATAACCTGCAATCGACGTCTCGTTTCAGCTGTTGAAATTTTGGACTTCAACTCTACGACACCCCTTTGCAACTCGTAATGTGGTTTACGATTCGTAAAGGGGGTCTCGTCTAATGAAATTCCTGCAAGTCCAAGTCTTTAATACTCATGGCAGAATCCTCTTCTATGACTCGTAAACTCTCCTACAGCTCATCTACATGCTCGTAAAATGAACTTTAGAAATCTATCACTCACTGGAAATCTTCATAAAACCTCCCTAGGACATGTATAATGGTCTTCGACCCATAGAGGGTCTCATAAAATAGCAAAAACAAGCAACTTCTGCAATTTTCCCCAAAATCATGGCCAACCTATAATCCTACAAACATAAACACAAAAACATATAAAATCTACTTGTATTGAAAACACACAAAATTCCAAGTTTTAAACAACAAAAGTGTTGTATTATTGAAACACATCAAATAAATGGTTTATATGTATATTGGTGTCTTGTAGGTACTTTAATCACATCTTCCTTGTATAATTTCTCTTTTCTATTTGTGTTACTAATTTTTCAGAAGGAGACTGAAAATGTAACACCTTTGAAAATTTCGAAACTAAGATTCAAACTTTCCTCTTATGTGTATGGGATCATACGGAGTGATTCTAACCTTGAATATAGGCATTAAAACCTATTCTTTAGTAATATAATATATTTGAGATGAAGAAACGTTAGAAAAATCCTTTAACACAAAGTTGAGTTACAACCTTCCTTACCGATTGAGTTTCAATATGAAATTCTACAAAATTTGGTAATTCAACAATTTCAAGGTTGTGAATGCTAGTAAGGTCCTTTCCTAAGTATTTGAAGGGTGTTGTATGTGATTTGGGTCATTAAGGACACCCAAATTAAAGACAAGTACAAAATATTTTCATCGGCTAAGTTTCGATATTAGTTCATAAAAGGGGTGATTTGAAATGGCCATATATCTCATAACATAATTAGTTTGGTGACCCATAATGAATCAAATCAAATATATTTGAATTAACTTTTCAACACATTTGATTTCATCTTAATTAGAGTTCGGAGTAAAATGTTGTGATCATTTTACTGAAGCCTGTCGAAACAAGAAAATTTGACGAGTCATCGAATAATTTAGCGATCCACCAGTATTGATCTCAAAATTTTCCAAAGAAATCTTACAGAACTGAAAATAGGCGACCTGAGGTCTCTATTCGGCGTATTGCCGAATGGTTCGACAACGGGATAACTAGACTGCCGATTTGGTGGATCAAACTCATCCAAAGGTAGTTCTTTTTTTAATTTTTGATGATTATTTGACTTTTTCAAAAGGATATTTTTGATGTTTTACCCTTAATTAACTTCCCTAAGCCTATCCTATAGCCTACTAACCTCCCATAAATGCATAAAACCCTGAAATAATTGAAATTTTACGTTTCGCATTCTCCCAAAGAAGAAGCTAGAGTTCTTCATATTCAAGTACAAACCAAAGGTTTTTTCAAGGTATTTTTATCTTCTAGGAATGTAAGGCCATTTAAATCATGAAAAGTGTTTTTCCACGTGCCCCATAATCCAGGTTAATTGAATGGTGAAGATTTGGCCTCTATGAATGCTTTCTTGAGATTTTTATGTTCTTAAACTCTAGAATATTCTCACATGCTATTATATAATTGATAGTTGTCATGATTTAATTTCTTGAATACATGAAATTCGTCAGTTACCACATAAAACATGATTATATTGTCTCTTAAACTTGGTAATAGAAAGGTTGTGAAAGTATTGAGTTCCCATGTATGTTTCTTTGAAAGTTTTCTTGTAAACTATATATTCTATGTATTTTTACATATATGATGACCATAATCAACTACGTTAACTAAACACATATCATTTCATAAAACCAAGATATTATTTAAGAAAAAATTTGCATGAATAAACCTAGGAGATGAATCCAGAGCATTGACATAATGAATGTTGATCGTGAAGGCGATTGTAAGAATAATGATAATATTGATAGAACTGGATGGTCCTATGGCTCCTCATAAATCGATCTCAAATGATTAGCCTAAATTGATACCTCTATCAACAATTGTTTAAACCTCTCTTGAATGATGTGATTGAAAATTTATTGGATGGTTGATAGGTTGAAAGGCTTGATTATGATGTATTCATAAGAGTCTTTATAAGATCCATAGATTGGATTGATTGTTGTATGAGCATTAAATCTTGGGAGGAGTATCAAGCACCGAGTTGAGTAAGAGTTTGTCTAATATGAATTCAATAATTGTGGCGCCAACATAGGTTGATTGATAAGGGCCATAATTCTGAAGTCCTTAAAGAGGGTTTGATTTATTGTGGAGTGTAGCTTACACGAGTAAGGTATTGGATGAGTGGGCAATGACACCGCTTCATTTTATTATCACTGGCTTATTGCATGATTATTGTCAATTAGAGTAACTGCCAAATAGGTCTTGGTAGTACCTGAGTTGAATGCTTCTAGATTTCTTCTCAAATCTAGCCGAACATTCTATTTGACACACCTGTGATCCGAATACTATAACATAAATAATATAAACTAGCCACATCATCTTGCAAAATTTATCTTATAATTGATACGATACTTTAAATCCAACATATTCTAGCCAAGTGTAATGAATTTCAATTCCCACCTGTACTACATTCTCAATTGCCTTTACATAAGTAATGTATTAAAAACCTTATCGGTCCATAAGCCAGAGACTTCAAAGCAATCCACTCATTCTATCTTATAATAACATCATCAGTCCCCAAATAGATCTTTGAAAGAAGATTCACACTCAAACATAAGGATACTATACTAAGATCCACCATTACGATTTCTCTTATAATGAATGCTTATAATAATGCTCATCCCAAGCACTTATAGTAACCATTAGTTGGTTTCCCTAATGTGATTGCAACATTGAACATCAATACCTGGGTAGGAAGAAAAACTAATGACCCTTTAGTAGTTAGTATGCGTGCTTAAAAATTGATGTCTACATTCTCATATTTTATTATTACCATATCAGAAGGCCCACTAGATCCACCACTAAAACACATCATGAAAACTTAGAATATTAATATCCAAATAGTCCGCACCTTTCCCACTATTGAAAAACTGCGCTTGAAGGCCCACTAGATCCACCACTCTTCATCCCCATTGAGAAGATTCATACCCATTAAATAACTACGCTAGTTTAAGAAATTATCTTCACTTCTACCAGAACAATGTGTACCCTTTCATAAATGAATCTATAGTAGCAGTGACATAAGATATAACTTTAACCAAGTTAACATATATGCCACCATAACAGTAATACCATAACCCTTCTAGGCATATATCCTTTTTATGGAGCCACGATAGAAATTCTTATCTTAGTTGTCACCACATTATCCTCGACCTATGCTAAGAAGCTTTTGGAACTAGAACCACGTAGAGATAGTCTGAAATGCCAATACATTTTTCTTAACCTCAACAACTTTCACGGCTATTCTGGTCAGATTTGGATCCACCAATACCTTCTGTCCTTTGAAGAGCTATATTTGATGGCCTACCCCAAAAATCCTCGGTGCCCAAACAAAGATAATCTCTACCTCTATGCATATGACCAATAAACAGAACTTGATAACAGAATCAATTATGTTTTATAATTTTCTTACGTTTTGCTTACTTGAATATTTTGAATAGTATTTTAAAATAAACTTATTTTCTAAAAAATTAAGAAAAATAATTTGCATCTAACAAAAAGAAAACAAATGTCAAAACTCTCCTCTAATCGCAAATTACAATTTTTTCTTACCCTAGCCCATTCACTGTCTCCTCCATCAGCCCTTACTTGATCCCACCTCAACCCCCACCCTTCCACCTCCAAAGAAAATTACTCCCTCCATCCCATCTTATGTAGCACCCTTCGGCTGGGCACACTACTTAAAAAAAGAAAAACTTTTGAAACTAGTGATCTAGAATTATTATACTATATTTGTGTAGCTGAGAATCATTTCATTAATGTAAAAGGAAAACTTTAAAGTTATACTATTTTCAATTATAATATGGTGATATTTTTTTTGAACGGACCAAAGGAAAGGGTGCCACTTAAAACAAGAAAGAGGACTTATTTTTTAAAAATAACTTTATTTAAAAAAATTACATTTTTTACTCCATCCTTATCCCATCCACGCACCCCACACCAAAAAGAAATTAAAAAAAAATAACTTTTGAAAAATATTTCAAATCGTAAAGATGTCCTAATCTTTTAAGCCCACCCTACCCTGATTACATGTTCCCTCACCGCTGCTCAACCACATCTCCCACCCCCCCACCCCAATCTTAATTTGTTACATAATCTCCACCCACTTTCCCTTACCAGTCCCTCTTTTTTGTTAAAAAATAATTTTTAAATTTATATTTGAGAAAAGTTAAATTTTTTAAAAAAGTTATTTTTTATCCTGCTCTTTCACTTGACCCCCTTTCAGTTCGTCAAGATCGAATTCCAAGTTGAAAGTTGTATATCGAGTCACGTTAAAAATTGAGTCCTAGGACTAATTTGGGATCACATCTCAATTTAATAGTTGAATCTCGCAATTTGTGCTAGATTTAATTTAATGATAAAATAAAATTCAAAAAATATTTTCAACAATTTTTATTGAAAATAGAGTAATATATTGTATTCATACTAAATTTTAAAGTATAGTACTATTTGCTTATAAAAATATGAGTATTTGGTATTTTACCCAACCTATTTATACTCGTATAAAATATTGGTTGGTTGAATGTTTACCTATTCTATGTTGACCCATTTTCAACCTTTCCAAATTTGACCTAATCCATTAATTTACCACCATTGGACACAAGATTGATTCATCATTTGCTTTTTCTTTTTTAATTCATATTTTTGTTAAAGTATCTTATAGCCAAGGAAAGAAATTTTAAATGATAGGATAATATTATTTTGCTTCTTCATTCAATTTATGTATTAATTAAATAGCTCAGTGACCAAGAGCAGACATATAAACACAATTAAAACGATATCAATTTGTTTCTTTATTTTATTCAATCCATTATTGTTCATTTATCTTTTATAACGAATGGCTTAAATTATGTGATGGTGACTTTGATTCTGTTAAAATCTCATTTTGGTATTTAGTGGATTTTTTTCTTTTTTTCTATTGTGTTCTGATCACACCCAAATTACACCTCACTTTTGGAGGATAAAGTGGTCATTCTCAAATATAAAACCTAACTAAGGTTAGGGTTGAACCCACAAGAAATACGGAGACTCACACCAAATTCACAACTAAGAAATTCAAGTAATTAACAACTCAATTCCCCGAAAGGGGGGGCTTTGAAGTAATCGATAAGTAAACAAACTAAACTAACTATAACGAGAGAGAATCAATAACAGAGAGAAACTTGGGCAGTGTGTTCCCCATGATTCACCAACTTAATAACATCAAATAACCCAATTCTTGACTACAGTACAACATGCAGGATGATAATTTAAGTTCATCAAGCCCTTTGGTCAAAGGTGAGAGGCGAATTTCACTATGTGACTTGGCCCATCTCCATCGTCTGCTATACTAACCATTACGTATAGTCCCAGTCAACCTCCCTTTGGCCTAGTTTAATTGATTAGATGAGAACACATCATCAATCTTGTTAATCAATCTCTTTTCCTATTCATTATCACATGGATCAAAAAGGTAACACTAGGCAAATTCTAATATTGGCCACCACTAGAAAACATGCAAAACGAAGAGAATTGATTAATACATGAAAATACCCATTCCAAGAATTGCAAATTATCTGGGTTTACTAAGTTAGATCTTCATGGTAAACACAACCCCAAGTTGTGAATTTAGCTACTCATTCTATGGGCAGATGAAGAAATTATAAATTAAGAAACCATGATTGAACACTTACCCAATTTAATTGAGAAACAAGAAAATCCAAAAGTTATTTGAGAATCACAAGATTTGAAGATCCAATTAATTCACAAGTGTATTCTCTCAATGTTCTCTCAGGTAATGTATCTAACCCTAATTACACTCTAAACTGACAATTCTCTCTTCTTCTCCATGTATAATGACATAAAAATACTATTTATAGTAATTAGATTTTAGTTTATAAAAAATAGAAAAAATTGGTTGGTGACTTTGAGCAAAAGGTACTTACGACTCATAAAGTGATTTATGAGTTGTAATTGGGGTTCGTATTCAGCTCTTGAGATCTTGGACTTCATTTCTATTAAACATGTTCATGTGTCATAAACTAATTCATGACTCATATTGCTCTCTCGTAGTCTTCATTGTATCACACTGTCCTTCAATAGAAATTTTCATGAAACCTATCTATACGACTCGTAGAGTGATCTACGACTATATAGAGGTCTCGTATACTTGAACTTCATTTCATAACCTTCACTGGAATTTGTCACGAAACTACCTTTGCGATTCGTAGAATACTCTACAACTTGTAGCAGGTATCGTAAAACACCAAAAACCAAAAGACTCTGCAACTTGCCCCAAAATCATTCCAACCTACTTTCCCGCAAAAATTAAACATAAAAACACATAAAAATCCTAAATGTCACATTGAGCACACACAAAATCCTATGTTTTAAGCAAAAAATGTGTTGTATTTTGACAACTCAACAACACCCTCAACTTAAAATTGTTGCTTGTCCTTAAGCGATGACTTAATCTATATATAATATAGCAATACATAGTCCTTAACCTAATGACATATATCACATGTAATTTAACTCAAATACCCACACTAACATTTCAAAATAGGATTAAATAGTGATTCAGCGAATGAAAACACATTGTTGCATTTGAAAACATAACTATGACAAGTAAGGGAATATCAATAGTCCACAATCACTGAACAAGTCAAATGCTAACAATGCAATGCAAGTGTCCTCACAGAAAGAAGTCCCAAATAAAACACTAAATGATGATTTCAAAATTAACCATGGGATTATGCAAACACACTCACTCTCACAAAAAATATTCATGCATAATGAGTAATACCATAGGCTTGCCTTTATACTCATGCCTCAGGCTTTCAACTAACTAGACTAGGATCAGTGTAGGACTTTCTACGCTTATAACGCTCAAGGGGCTTTGGTATGACATTTTGTTAAAATAGTGACTAAAGGCCATCCTTGAAAGACGTTTTTCATCACTTTCACCTTACCAACTAAAAAATTTTCAACTTATTCTCTTGTTTCCATATTAAACCTTTTCCGGATGTTTTCTTCTCACTCTTTTTGTTTTGCTTTTGCCTCATTTTCACACTTCAATTTGGTTTTTAAACTCAATGTAAGGCATTATTCTTTTTTCTTATACCCGGTACATGATTTTCTTCTTTGCCTTCTCATTCCAAACTCACCACCTTATTTTTGTGATTTTACCCCTACACTGGCCACCCTCAACTTAGGCTTTTGGCTTATGATGAAATGCACAATATCTATTCCCCGAACTAGGGGAACTTTTGGTAGCCACACTCAGCTTAGGCTTTCCACCCTTAGCTTAGGCTTTTCACCTCAATAAAGGTTCACAATGATCAAGGTCAAACGAGGGCCAGTTTCAAGGTTAATCACTAGACAAGGTTAGGCTAATTAGGTGTTAAGAAAGAAATAGTACATGTAAGGCTCAAATATTTGAAACAATGGATAAAAGATCATTGGTTGGTCATTTTTAAGCTAAAGTGGACTAATTAAAGAACAAAGTCCTAAGATCTCTTCCTAATCCATTTAATCTTCAATCTAACTTAGAGTAATAGGCAAGTGTAGAATTAGCACAAAATGCACGAATCAATAGGCTCACACTCATATGGCATTATATACATTAACAACCAGAGACTCATGGATCATGCTTCATATCTCAACTACCCTCACTTATAAGAAAAACTATTGCCAAACACCCAAGCATGCATGGTTGCCATTTGACTACTAATAAAAATATTTTTGGTGGGTACCATTTTTCAAAGAAAAACATAAAAATATGCTATAATCCATAAGTATTAGTACTATATGCTACAAATATTATCTAAACATCCTAAATATGTCGGTTCAACAAATATTAAATATCCATGAGTAAAAAGAACACTGGCAACAAAACCTTGGGATAAAAATTTGGAGTAGTTATGGACCACAAGCTACTCAGACTTCACTGAGGCCCATAACTATCCACACCCCATTTATAAAGTTGTGCATTGTTCCCAATGCGCCAAACCAAGCAAAAATAGAATGAATAGGGGTCAAAACATACCTCGGTGCCTACCTACCAGTCTATAGCTAAGTCTAGCCATCCCCCTCCTTTAGGGTAGTCTCCTAAGTTGTTGTACTCTATTGGAAGGGGCCAATACCCCTCAACTGATCCTCCTCCTAAACGCATCTCATCTCCTCTTCATCCTCTACTCTCTCAAGCCACTCTTAAGATCCTTCTTCTCATCCTCATTCTTAGAGGGCTTTGCACGTACATTCCTCATAATTGGGTCCTCCTCTGTGTAAGGCCTCTTCCCTAGGGAAGTCTATGTATGCTCCTCAGAGGCAAATAAATCAAAGAGCAGCACCGGAGACGTCGTCTTTAGTAGTGTAATCAATGCCGTAAGTGATGATATCATGTCATACCTAAGCTTCTCGATCTTTTGATATACAACAGATAAATCTAAAGGACAAGCCTCATCTACCCTATTCTAAATCTACTCCTTAAAAGCATTGATGTAGGCATCCACTCTAGAAACACGCTCTTGAATAGTAGTGATAGTGAATGCTCGACTCATCTCCACAGAGTTTAAAAGCCTATCGAACTTATAGCTTAAGCTGTTAAATAAGATGAGATAATTAGGTCTCAACACATGATAAATGATGAGCTATGGCTTGAATAGCTGACACATAGACCATACCCACTGTAGATGGTTGTGAAGTGGTAGTCTCTGTTGCTAGAGCAGATATATTAGGACCCTCTTAATATTGTCTAACTTGGGCTGTTGGGGTCTCTCCTCAATAGTAGCAGCAACAGAAGTAGTGGTGGCAGTCGTTGAACCTTCAGATAGTGGTTGTGGGGTAAACAAATCTAGCATATAAGGAGGTTATAATCGCTAAAGTGCCACCTGGTTCTCATTAGCCTTTATCAGGCTGGACTCGAAGGTATGTTGGTCCTCAACTTGCCGGTCCAGCTGATCTACACCTATGACTCTATACAGATTCTGTAGATAAAAATCAAAAAAGGGATGGAAGTGGCAATCTTTAGTGCAAAATTATGTATCTGCTCTGCTATGAGTTGAGCCAAATCATTGTTGTAGCCAGCTAAGATATTGGCAACCAATATCGTGTGCTCTGGCTTAAGTGTGTTATCAACCAAGGTCTATTGGATGTGTGATTTAATAATAACCCATCAAAACTTAGCGGGGAAAGAGAGTGAAGCCTTGATAATCGGCTCTATGTGGGTGGTGACCTAAGCATGCTCCGGACCCTGCTCCACAATGTAACCGGCAACGCATGACAAAAGTGAGGTCCTATATAACAGATCCTTCATAATCAATGCGTTCCTGGCCTCCCCCAACCTATGGTAAGACTCTTCTGTAGATTTGGGTGCATAGTACTCGGGACAAAAAACATACGGTGGATGGTCTCCTCTAATATGTTGACCCGCTGTTCTCTCACTCATATCTTTGTCAACCTGGGCTAAGTGAGATGTCACTTCCTCTTGCGGAAATCATATCGGATGGTGGCTGCGTACAAACTGTAAGACTTCCCAATAAAAATAGGGGAGTGTCATCTAAGTGACTCTGTCAGCCATATATCCTATATCGTACATCATGTCATGTAGACCTGGGACATAACTTAGTCCATCTGAAATCACCCGGGCTCCTTATAGATGGAATGGGTCGACTTGCCTCACTCCTTGGATTATGTACCATCAAAGAATATAGCCTTCATAACCTCGATGAACCACCGGTGAGTAATAACATCAGGTGCTGATGAAGAAGATTATGCGATGGAGGACTCGACATCTCTTCTGTCCTCAAATCGATCCTCTGAACTCAGCTTCTCTCTAGAAGGATTCATCTGGGTCATGCTGCTCCCACTCTCATTAGTGCCTTCCTCTTCAGATTGGGAAA
>DF358351.1:42212-60660 GCA_000787875.1 Solanum virginianum
GTCACTTTACGACTTATAGGCTTGTAACATAGGTTCAGGGGGCTTTAGCATGGTATTTTGGGCAAGTAGTATCTATAAGCTATCCTTGAACCATGTTTACCAACACTTTTTGCTTTCATAATCCAACTCATTTTAATCAATCCACCCTTATTCTCCTATTTTGAACTTTTCTCGAGTGCTTTCTTTCTCTTTTTCAACTGTGCCTCGATTTCAGACTCACTTTTGCTATTTTTTTCTGAACTTAAGGCACTTTTCTTTCCTTTTTCTTCACTCGATTCATACTTTTTCATTTCTTTCTTGATTTCCCAACTAACCTCCTTATTATTATTACTTTACCACAATAAGGGCCACCCTCAACTTAGGCTTTTAGCCTTAGGTGAAGTACATAATATATATGCCTCAAACCAAGCCTACTAATTGCAGCCACCCTCAACTTAGGCTTTTAGCCTTAGGTGAAGTACATAATATATATGCCTCAAACCAAGCCTACTAATTGCAGCCACCCTCAACTTATGCCTTTGGCCTCAATCAAGGTTCACATTTTCAAGGATAGATCGGGGCCAATATCAAGGCATTTCATCAAACAAGGTTGAGCTAGCAAGGTATCAAGTAATAATGAGTACATAATAAGCTTAAAAGTTTGGAACAAGGCATTCACTCACTCATCTGGTAGGTTATTTAAGCTAAAAGTGATTTCACTCAAGGAAAAAAGGCCTAAGATCCCTTCCATATCCACCACATCACCGAACCAACTTTAGAGTAACAAGGCAAGTTCTGGGTCAATACAAGATGCATGAATGTAGCAAATAAGCTCACAACACACATGGCAATTGCATCCACAATCAAATATTGACTTACAGTTCATGCTTCCAGTCTTAGCTTACCTTTACAATATTAGAACAAACATTGCCAGATACTCAAAAATGTATGAATGCATCAATAATCGCAACCTCAAAAATTTTGAGGGTACCCAATTTTCCATCAAAACATTAAAAACACATCTAAAAATTATGTATATGCTAATAGATAACACAACTATGAATTTACCCATTATCTACACTACCTAAACATGCCTATTCAACAGAAAAGTAAGCATCCACAAGGAAAAAGAAGCACGACAAGAAAACCTTGGGATCAAAAATAGGAGAAGTTATGGACTTGAGGCTACTCAAACTTCAACTTAATCTATAACTTCGATCACCCCACAAAAATGTAATACTTTGTCCTCAAAGTAAAAACACAATCTTAAGATGAGAAATGAAAACATAACATAGATATATAAACATTAAAAAGTGATAATTAACAAAACTAATATCCAAAACCAAACATAAGAATATTCTCCAACAAAAACATCCAAAAACCGACAGAAAAATCAATATTGTCTAATACAAGGACAAAATATCCATAAAGTAAAGTAAAAGCTGGGGTCAAAAGGGGTCAAACATCATGGTGCATCAAGCACTAATCTCGGGTTGATCTGCAGGGTCTTGGGCTGCCTTTTCTCTATAGCTGTATCAGAAATACCCTCTCTAGTTGGGGTGTGCTATGCTCAGTCTCTGAATAGCTACCAACAAAAGCGACCCCTGCACCACCTCTTCAACTATATGCTCCTTTCTTATGTCAGTTTCTTGGGGGTCAGCTCCGGGTCATCACTCTGATCAAAGAGCCTCTTCCCACGGTTGTCCGAATGGTCAGTGAGCCAATGAAATGCCTCATCATCTATCGGTGCCACCTCTGGGGCTGGAATAGGGGCTGCCAACATCTGTAATAAGTCGGCCTTGAACTTGGCTAACTCCTTAGTAACTGTAGTGACATCGGCAGGCCTAGTTCTCTCAAGCCTCTTGTGGACTCTACCCTCAAATGCATCAACCCGGGCATCCACTGCTTGTACTCTCTCATCAACTAAATCTTGGGAAAATTTACTCATCCTCTCCTCTAAGTCCCAAATAGTCTGATAAATCAATAGTTGGACCTATGCTGACAACTCCCATAGCCTACACTCTGCTACAGCGACACTTCATAATAAAGCCTAAAAAGCAACAGAAGAGAAAAGAGGGTCAACTTGTAAAGTAGATATTGCTGGTGCTGGAGTACTGGAGGATGGTGTAGACTCGATCTCAACTGCTGGCGTGGGCTATGTAGTGGCCGAAGTAGTACCGGTAGCAGCTAGTTGTGGACCTAGAATTTGAGGCCCTACCGGGAATGGCTCTGGCATAGGAGGTGCTGCTTGAGGTAAGGCCACCAGATTCTCATCAGCCTTTATCAGGCTGGGATCTATAGTGCATGTGGCCTCTACATAAGTGTTTTGGTGTGGATCAATAGGAACACCTATTGCACTGCATAGTCGATAGATTCGAACTAGAAATGGCAGTGAGGTGTTCATCCTAACTATAACCTCATTAATTTGCTCCGAAATAATCCAGGCCCAATATATAGCATAGCCAGCTAGAATACTGGCCAACAATATAACTCTCTCAAGGGTGGTAACATTATCCGTGAATGAGTGTGGACCGCTAACTTGTGGATCTATTCTGCCAAGATGTAAGCACAATAAATTTCATACCCTGCCAAGATGCTCACCAACAACACGACCCTCTATAATGTGATCACATTATCCGTAAATGTTGGCTTGATGTGCATTCGGATAATCGACCACCAAAACTTTACAATAAATGAGAGATGGGACTTTAGGATATGCTTGGCATGGTCTATAACCCATATCGACTTAACACTTTCCTCGCAAATTTGGCCCACTATCTACCTCAATAACTCCATTTTTAGCCCGGCATTATTCTGATTAATTACTTTCCTCATGTCTACCATCCTATGGTCATATTCTGCTATGGAGTGTGGGGCTCTATAATTAGGTCCGAATTGTACCCTTCGAATAGTCTCTACTGAGATGTCGACAATCTCATCCCTAACTATGACTTCATTTAATCGTGGTGCATCAATGGGCTTCACGAGCCTCAAAAGTTTGCCATGTATAGTACCATAGTAAAAGGCATAGAATTCTCAGACCAAGTAGGGGGCGTACTTTCGTAGCACTTTTGATAACCATTGTAACCCATGGTGGTCAATATCAGCTTCTAAATCTAGTACATCTTTCAATCTTGAGTCTTTCAACCTTGCCTCCTCATGAAATCTTCGCATCAGCCTCCCTTGACTCTTAAGTTCCAGTGCCTTATCATAGATCTCTTTCTTTCTAGGAACACACCATCTTGTGTTTTGTGGATCAGTGGTAGTGATAGTGTAATCAGAATCAGTTGGCTGTGGTGAAGCAGTTTCTTCTGGATGAGCCTGAGACACTTCTAAAGAACTAGAGTCAGAAGTGGAGTCATCATTATCTGACTATTCTTCTTCAGGAGCTATCCATTTCCCTCGGTACTCTGGTTGGTTATGATAATGTTACGGGCATATTATCCTCAGGGTCAGGGTGCACATTTATCTATTCAATTGATTGCTCATCCTCAGAAGACTCATCTCTCAGTTGGTATCCTGTGGATGGGGCAACAACTATTCATCCTTTGGGAGATATTATCTCTGTAAAACCATTACCAACCAAGGCCTGAGTACCATAATGTCTTGTACCAGCAAGATAGCACATAAAACACTCAAACAACTAACAATAAAATATCTTAAGTAAAAAGACTGAACCAGGTTCAGGGCTGCAGATACAAGGTGTAGGTATGACTCATAGGGTTACCTATGAGTCGTAGTCTTGACTCGTATCTCATTCCAAAGGTATTTTTGGAATTCAGTTCTGGGCCGCGAAACCACTATTATGACTCATACCATGTGCTATGATTCATAGGCGAATCTCGCATGGAAAGGTTTAAGGCACCATAAATGTCTGATGCCTTCTACGAAGGACCACTACGACTCATAGAGAGACCTACAACTCATAGTAGGTCTTTGTAGCAGGAAACAAAGAGATCATCGGGTGTCTCTAACCTTTCCACAAAGACCAACAAAAAAATCAAGAAGGCATCAGAGGTTATAACCACAAAGTTATAGGCAATACAATAGTAAACATAAGTACACTTCATTACCAAATATAGCAAAACAAAGCATGAATTTTTCCTTAACAGTTCAAAATTCTTCTAAAATTATCAACGTCCACGCATACTAACAATAAAACTACAACACCCCTCAACCTAACAATTGCGATGCCACTTGATCTTCATTATGATACATAAATAAGCAACAAAGGCACATGGTCATTATATTAGATATCAGATTCACCAAACAAGGACATAATTTAAGACTCGACCTTTTATAAAGATATAAATAACTGTATACCACATTTTCCTTACTACCACAAGAATTTTTGCATGGTTATATTAATCATGATCCTGAGGCCTTCATTCAATCATCCATAGGACAAGGATTTTTCTGAGATAAACTAAATTTAACCATAAGAACTTACCAGATAAATATGTGAATAAATGATGAGAAGAAAACTCAGAAGAGTTCTTGGTGCACAATTCAATTGCTGGGGACTTTTAGTTGGTGAAAGATGTGAAGATGAATGAAATAGTGAAAAGGAGAGGTGGGAGTGTTATAAATTGGAAGGGGGCGCTGCATGAAGGGACATGAAGAGCTAAAATACGTTGGTCTCTTAATATTCAAAATGGTTTACCCTTTGAAAATTCTGTAGATTGGTCTTATGAGACCCTGACTATGAGTCATATGAGGTCATACGACTCGTAGTTCCCGATCTCATAGCAAACCCAACACTTAGGAAAATTACAGCTTCATACCTGAGTAGTATGAACCCCACTTACGACTTATAGGGGACCCTACGAATTGTAAGGTTAGCTCATAGGGGTGTGTCAACTTTTGGTACTCACTCTTTCCTTCTACGAGGCATGACAATGAGTCATAACATTCACTATGATTCATAGGCCTACTCGTAGAAGCTGCATCCAAGAATAATTTTTCCATTCTTCGATTCTTAGTTTGTACCTGCAACCTATTACTTAAAATTAACCAAAATGACAATTGATACAACTGGTTTAGAGTCACTACAATAACAACACAATATAAAGTTACCAACTAACAATTTAACTATGATAAAATGTCTCAAAATAAATCAACACACAAAAGATGCTTGGGTTGCCTCCCACGAAGCACCTTGTTTAACATTGTGGTTCGACTATGCCATCATAGTAATTAGAATTCTCTGTGAGTTCCATCTCCACTCCTTCTACTCTTTCTTTATTCAATTTGCACTACATCTGGTTGATCAGCAAGCTGCTTCATCCTATCACCAAGACTTTGCATAGATATAGTTTGTTGTTCCACTTTGTATTTACATTTGAGGACATCAAACTTTATTTCCCGTATAATGTCATCTTGTTCATTCACCTTGATCAAAACTTGCTCAAGCATATGCTCAATTCAGGTCAGTTTATTAGTGATACAAAGCTTGTGTGGTAACCTCATCTAATGTGCAGCAATTTTGCTTTTGGGTTTACTAGAGGCCTTTGTAGATGTATTAGTAGTTGGTCCGGCATGCCCTTGAAGGGGTTGGTAGACTTTGGCAACTGCAGATAGCATATCTATAATCTCAGTGATTCTCAAGAAATGGTCATCTTACGAACTTCTAACAGTCCCCTCTGAATAATGTGTCAGCTTGCCCTTGTTGTTCAGAGGTTAATGCTCGGTAGAAGCTAGCAAGTAATTCATTATCAATCAGACCATGATTCTAATTTGCTGCCAAACACTACTTATATCTTTCCTAGGCCACTACCAAATGTTCTCCTAGTATTTTTTTAAACTTACAGATGTTGTTCTGTAGCTTTTGCTTGTTGGACTCTCTATAGAAATTCATAAGGATGACTCTCTATACTTCCCCCCAGTTTGAGCAAACATTGGGTGGGAGAATTGACCACCACTTTGCAACTTCACTTCGGAGTGTCATGGGGAAAACCTGAAGAGCCATGGCCTCCCAAGCAGGATGTCTTGTCCCAAGCACCCTCCTCAATTTTTGATTGAAATTCTGTAGATGGATTTTAGGATCTTCAAACTCTTGCCCATAAAATAGAGCATGCCTCTGTAAATTTTGCAACAAGTCATTTGCAATATAGAACTTTTGCTCACTTATAGTGCCAGCCAACCTGCACATAAAATCAACTAACAAAAAAAAGACAAATAGAAAAAGTAAAATACAGGAGAGACTAGAAATCAACACTAGAACTAATTATTAGTGAAATCAAATCAAAACCTAGCCCGACAACGATGCCATAATTTCTGACTGATGTTTACGCTCCAATAAGAAAGCGATCATTGTTAGTAATTAATCTAACCAAGTTTAGGATCGAATCCACAGGTAATACATGGCTTGATGACAAGATCTTACCACTAATCGTTTCTAGTATTTATGACTACAATCTCTAAATAGGGGAGGGTTTGTATCTAAAAAATAGAATAAAACTACCATTTACTATAATGCGAGAAAACACTCAATTTTAGGGATAACTTGGGATTTGTGTTCCCCATGGTTCATCGACTTGATTAGCCTAAGTAACATGACTACAATTGATGATTTGCATATTGTACGATAACTTAGGTTCTTCCAGCCCTCTTGTGAAGGTGAAGGTAAATTTCACCATGGCACTTGGTCGGCAACCATGGCGTGCCAACTAACTGTTACCTATTGTGCAAGTCAACATCCCCTTGGTCAGGGTTGGTTGATTAGATGAGAACACATCAATCGAATTCTATCATCACTTCCCATTTCTTATTCGTCACTACCTTGGTCATAATCATGATAGCAGGCAGGATTTGGTGTTGGCCACCACCAAACGACAATGATAATGAAGGGAAATAGATAGTACATCCAAAACCATAATAATAGAAATGCAAGAAACCTAGGTCATCTCAAGATCAACTACCTATGGTTCCCACAAACCCAGGTTGTGGGTGCTTAGCTACTCATGGCTAAGGAAAAACACACAAGAATGCAAATAATAGACATAGTTAAGAGCTTTACCAATACCAATGAAGAAAATAAGAACCACAAAATACAAACACACAAGCTTGATTGATCAACAATGTGTACAAAGCATGTTTTTCAATCCCCAAAAGTGGGTTTTCCAAGAAAGAACAATAAACTACTCAAAAAAACTAAGAAAAGCTTCAAAATGTAATTCTCTATAGTATACTAGTCGAACTCCTTCTAAAAATGTAACTTAAACTATACATAGTATTTACAAAACAACCCTAGAATTTGCACAAAAAGGATGGTTGACAGTGGATAAGTTACCCAGGTGTGACTCATAGGATGACCTACGAGCCATAGTCGAGATCTTATATCAGGTTCTTTGCATCTTGGACTAAACTGGTATGACCCATAGATATGAGTCATTGCTTGAGCTATGACTATTATATTGGTCTTATAGTCTTGGTCTTTAGGTTTTGGTCCAACATCTTGTCTCTCTGATTCTTGCTACAAGTCCACCTATACCAGTCATAGTGTGACTTATGACTCGTATGATAGCCTCGTAGGGGTGACCTCCACTTAGTAGATTTCTGAATTTTGGTCTCTGATTCTTGCTACAATATCACCCTACGACTCGTAGGTGACCTCATAAGGCCTATGCTTCAGCAAAATCTGCAACTTTTCTTCAAAATCATGCCAACCTAACTTTTTTGCAAAATTAACATAATAACACATCAAAATACCAAAAGGTCACTTTAAGAACTTATAAAATCCCTTGTTTCAGGCACAGGCACCAAATGTGCTGTATTTTAACAGCATATTAGTGACTTGGCTCATCTCCATAGTGTGCAATACTGACCATTACGTATTGTCCTAGTCAACCTCCCCTTGTCCCAGTTTGTTTAATTAGACAAGAACACATCATCAAATCCTGTTAATCAATCTCTTTTCCTATTCATTAGCACCAGGATCAGGAAGGTAAAACTAGGCAAGTTCTAAGGTTGGCCACCACTAAAAACTTGCAAAACAAAGGGAATTGATTAATACATACAAATACCCATTTTAAGAATTACAAGTTACTTGGGTTTGCTAAGTTAGATCTTCATGGTTTTCTCAACACCAAGATGTAGATTTAGCTACTCATACTATGGGTAGATGAAGAAATTAGGAATTGAGAAAACATAATTGAACACTTACCTAACTACATTGAAAAACAAGCAAAAATAAAATTGATTGAGAATCACATGATTTGAAGATCCAACTAATTCACAACTATATTCTCTCAATTTTCTCTCTAAGTATTGTATCTAACCTAAATTACACTCCAAACTGATGGCTATCTATTCTTCACCATGAATAATGACCTAAAAGATATAATTTATAGTAATTAAAAATTAAATCCTTCAAATATAGAAAAATTAGTCTGCGACTTTCTACGAAAGGTCCTTACGACTCGTAATAGAGGTCTCGCATTTAGCTCATGAGATCTTGGACTACGTTTTTATAAATATCTTTACGAGTCATAGACTAATTCATGACTTGTATTACTCTCTCATAGTCTTCATAAACATCACACTGCCCTTCACTGGAAATCTTCATAAAACCTATGTATACGACTTGTAGAGTGATCTACAACTTGTATACTTGAACTTCAGATCTCACCATTCACTGAAGTTTGTCACAAAACTACCTCTACGACTCATAGACTGTTCTACCACTCCTAAAGGATCTCGTAAAACACCAAAAATCATAAAAAAATCTGTAATTTGCCCTAAAATCATGCCAACCTGCTTTCATGCAAATATTAAACACAAAAAATACATAATAACTATAAATGTAGCATTGAGAACACAAAATATCTTAAGTTTTAAGCATAAAATGTGTTGTATTTTGATAGCACATCATGTTCACCTCTATAGTAATAGTTCAAATAGTATATTCTTAGTACTTTGTTAAAGTTGTGAACTTAGATTTGCAATTTTTCATCTCTTTTTTCTGGTTCTAGTAAAGTTTGGATAACTACTAACATGATTGGAAAAAAATGTTTCTTTATGTATTTTTGTTACACTTGGTAAAATTACTAAAATACTCATAGGGAATAGAATACTCGCACAACACATCATCATTAACTCTTTTGGCAAATACGAGGTCAAAATCATGACCAGCATGAAATATTGAGTGAGAAATTATTCTAGATGAAAGATAATATTTCTGGGCAAAATGTAAATTTTAGCAAGCTGAATTATACCTTCACATCATGGAGATACCCCAAGATTGGTTCGATTTATGTATTACATAAATAAATAAACTAAGGTACATCAAGTCCGCAACACGGACCTGTTCCATTATTATAGAAATTTGTCTGGTCGGATTAAATTTTAATGAGGGACATTTTGAAGTTTTTCGCACCCCTCAAACACTTAATCCATCATTGATATAGGTTGTTTTTGGCCTTAATGGCATTCCTAAACTCATTCCTATGTCTTTTATGCTAAATTAACTAAAGATCTTATTAATGCTAAAGAGAGGAGAAAGGGCTAGGGTTCAAGGAATTCAAACTAGATTATTGTAAGACTGATTGTCTAGCTTCATCCTTGGTATGTAAGGCTAACCTACAACATGAAATTGTTCTTCAATGTGCCCCTACAATATGTGATAGGTTGATTCTGAAGGGATTGAATCTCCATGATGGTTTTCTTGAAAAATATATATTTCACTTAGTACTTTATTACAAATATTTTTATGAACTTGTTTCTTGGAAAAATAATTTGAACTTGTATTTTAAGTATAAATCGTAGAATTTATTTGATGAATATTTGCGTGAAAGAACTTAGGGAATGAGTCGAGAACCTTGACATGGTAAATATTGATTGTGAATGTAATGTAAGCATGATGATACTGTTGATAGAACTGGACGTTCCTTTGAGTTCTCATAAATTGAACGTAAATTATGGTCTAAATTGATAGTTCTTTTAAATGATAGTCTAAACTTTTGAAAGATGTGATTGAAAATTAATTGGATGGTTGATAGGATGAAAGACTTGATTGTTGCATAATTGATCAATTGATAAGAGTGTTTATGAGACTCATTAATTTGATTGATTGGGATTGATTGTGAAACACCCCAAAAAAGTGCTTCGAAAATGCCCATAATCGCAATTTCCATATATCTCAAAATTCATACGTGATATCAAAAATTTGACTTCATATTCCTTATCAGGAGGCAAAATTGAGTGGGAAATAGGTATAATCTCAATTTTAGAGGACTTATAGTGAAAAATAGTTTTTTGCAAAGAATTCAATTTTCAATGGCCATATATACCCTGGCCGCAACGTGCCAGGGGCGCAGATAAGTGTTAAATTGTTCTTCGCATTGGGTCTGCATTGTGGACCAGTGTTGATTTTCCCTTAATTTTCTATTTCAGTCCAAGGCCCTTCGGGTCATGGCCCCATGCCTATTTATGCATAAAAATACCTATACTTAGCCATTTTTCAACGCTATATCACTCAAAAACCTCTCTAAGTCTTAACCAAATATCTCATTCAAATTTCAAAGATTTCAAGCCTAACTTTAGAAGTCAAGGATTCTCTTCAAGCTCCAAGTTCTCTTTGAGCTCAACTCAAGAAAACCCAAGTTTGAGGTATGTGGGTTTCATTTATTGGGTCTTTTCACCCCTAGAGCCCAATCTTCCTTTTTATGAAAATTGTATGATTTCAAGTTGTACCATATACAGGGATCACCTATTATCAATTTTGACTATAAATTATGTTGGGTTTTATGAAACGTTGATTGATTATGCATGCCTATCAATTTCAAGCTTATACTATGAATTGGATTTAACTATTGAGATTATGCATGTTTTGAGCTATGAATCTATGATCTATTATGAGATTTGATGATGGATTTCAAGGTATCTTAAATGAGTATTTTACTATATATTGGTGTGTTGACTTACATTAAGTTTTCTCATATTATTTCACTCTTGAATTGCATGATATTCAACAAGCATTGTTAACCCGCCAAGTGCTTGGTAAAATATCTTGACAAGGATTCTCAAGTTATTGATGACATATTACATACATAATAACTATAAATGTAGCATTGAGAACACAAAATATCTTAAGTTTTAAGCATAAAATGTGTTGTATTTTGATAGCACATCATGTTCACCGGATCATAAATCACTTGACTTTATGACGATTAAGGGCTTGTATATGTGTACTGAATTCATCAAAGGTATCTATGATGCTGTAAGTAGACCATACCTTATTGGGGGTGACAGGCCCAATCACGTTATTATAAGGGTGATATGCCTCAATCACCTTGTTGGTGGGTGACATAACCAATCACCACGCTGCTGGGAGGTGACATGCCAAATCACCACATTGAAGGGTGGAGACCTCAACCACCTTTTTGTAGGGTGATATGCCCAATCACCACATTGAGGTGGGGATACCTCAACCACCTTGTTTGGGGTGACTGCTCAATCACCACGTTGAGAGGTGAGTACCTTGATCACTTTATCTGGGGGTGACATACCCAATAACCACATTGAGGGGTGGATACCTCAATCACATTCCAATATGGTGACATGCCTTAGATTCCAAGTAGTAGTTCACTTAGTCTATGTTGATTATGGACTCTTCCCACATGTGCTACATACTATGCAACTTGTATGATTTACAATCATGTTTTAGTCCAAGCATTGATCATGCATGCCATATTGGTATTATACTCACCATTGCTTATGACTATGCATTTTGACTATGTCTCCTTATGTCTTGTTGCATTGTATCCTACATACTGAGTACATTCAAAAGTACTAACACATACTCTATGCCTACGTGATGTTACCATGTAGGAACCAGAGTACCTCTCGATCATCCTCCACATGGCTAGTTTTGGCATTTTGAAAGATAAGTTTTGGTATGTCCCCAAGTCTAGGGACACTAGCTATGGTACTCTTACTAATTGATATCTCTTTATGTTGAATACTTGGTACTATATAGGTGAGCTCGAAAAGTGTCTTGGCCCCTGCTCCAATCTATTTTAGAGATGTTGTTGGAACATTTGATATACTTATGCTATGAACTTGAGTGTTGAATGTTTTATGATTATTAAAGACTTTTTTTAGTCCTGTTACCCTTATTTATATCTCTTGTTGTTGTTACTTTGCTTCCGTGACCAAGGACGTGTGATTGATATGCTAAGAGGCTTGTTTGGGGTTACATCCGGCACCCCATTTGCCGTGTCACCTCTAGGCCCTAGGCTTGGGTTGTAACAAACTTGGTATCAGAGCACTAGGTTGTTAATGGTCCTTGGAATCCATCACCCAGCATCGATTAGAGTCTTATTCATTATATTGAAGTGCACCACAACTATGAGTAGGAGGCTATGAGAGTTTTAGGAAATATTTCCCTTCTTCATGATCTATGTCATACTTGAAAAGTTAGGTAAGGCTTTTTCCTCTAATGAATGCTCTTTACTATATAGTAGATCATGCTTATTCTAAGAGGAAGATTAAGCAGAGTCCATTCACGTGAGGAGTAACCGGCCCCTCTCACTACTCAAGCTCCTCAAGATGGGGGAGTGGCCCATGATGAGTTCCAAGATGCTATCACCATGTTGGCTCATGCTAAGACCAAACAATTGAACTAAGGGGCACAAAACCCTCATGCTCCTACTCTGGCCTCAAGGGTGAGGAATTTTACTAGGATAAATCCACTGGAGTTCCATCGGTCCAAGGTGGATAAGGGTCCCCAAGAATTCATTGATGAGGTGTACTGAAACGACCCCAAAAAGTGCAAACAAATGAGTCTCAGAAGTGCCCAAAATCATATTTTTATATATCTCAAAATTCGTGCGTAATATCAAAAATCTGACTTCACATTCTTTTTCAGGGGGTAAAATTGAGTGGGGAATGGGTCTAACTCTGACTTTAGAGGAACGAATCACAATTTCAATTTTCCAAGTGAGCAATTTCCAGTGAATATTCACGCCCCAGGCACGACGCGCCAGAGGCGCACAATAATGTGTTTTGTGCCAGTTTATTTAGTTCTGTCTAAGGCTTTTGGGTCTTGGGCCTAAGTTTTCTCATATGTGAAAATACCTATACTTAGCCATACTTCACTTTCATATCATACAATACATTCCCCAATACTCTCTCAAACACTAAGACAAATACTTCACCCAATTTGCCAAATTCCATTTCATTAATTGCATTCCATAAATTTAGTCATTTCTATTGGTACTTTGGGGATTCTTATGCTATCTTAACAGTTCCTAAAGACCTAAATCCTTTCCTAAAGATCAAATTCACTCCTCCTAATTGGAATACACACTCAAATTCTCTTAAAAGCCTCCATCAAAACTCCAATACATATTCAAGGAAACTCAAGAGCAAGCTTTGGATTCCATGACCCACTTCTAAACTTCAAGTCTTTCAAAACTTAATTTCAAGAAATTCAATGTCTATAGTATGTGGGTTTCATTCATGGGTACCTTTCACCCATGAAGCCCAATCTTCTATTTCTATGAAGAATGACATATTTCCAAGTTGTGTTGCTTATGGGTATTATTCATTAGAGATTATGATCATATTCTATATTTGGATTTTGTGAAAGTTTGGTTGAAAATATATGATTTCTCATTTTTAAGTCTACACTATGAGATAATTTACCTATTATGATTATACATGTTTTAAGCTTTAGAATAGTGATCTTTCTTCAGATTTGACGAGGGATTTCAATGTATTTTGCAAGATGGTATTACAAAGTATTGATGGTCTATTTTTCTTAAATGTTTTTTTGTGTGATTTCACTCTTGAATTGCATAGTTTTATACTAGCATTACACACTCGCCATATGTTTGATGAAATGTCTGGTTATGATTTCTTGAAAAATTGAAGGTGCAATGTATGTCTTATATATTGAATGACTTAAAGTTCATGAGAGGAGTGCATGTATAAGATAATATCTCTATAGTGTTCAGGATGACCAGGCCTCACTAGAGAGGTTGTAGGTACGGGTAACCTTGTTGAGGGGTTTGTACCTCGATCGACTCACTCAAAAGGTGGTAGGTCCGTGTAACCATGTCAAGGAGTTTATACCTTGATAACCTTGTTGGGGGGTTCGTACCTCATCAACTATGTCGATGGGTTTGTACCTTGATAACCATGTTGGGGGGTTCGTACCTCATCAACCATGTTAGGGGGGTTTGTACTTCATTAACCTTTTGAAGGGATTGTACCTCAATCGCCTCACCAAAGAGGTGGTAGGCCCTGAATTGCACTAATATGGTCACTCCTTACACATGTATCATGTTCTATATAAGTATAATTTTCTACATAGCATCTCATATACATGCCATATTGGTATATGTTACTCATTACCTATGCTTATACATTTTAATTATGCTACTTATCTCTTATTGCATTGCATTCTACATACTTAGTATATTCAAATATATTAATGCATACTCTATGCCTACATGATATTACCATGTAAGGACCGGAGCTCCTATTGATTCTCCTCCTCGTAGCTAGACCAATTGTTCAAGTAAGCTTTTGGTGAGTCCTCTAGTTCGGGGACAATATTTATCTTCATTCATGCTTATGTTTGGACTACATCTCATATATTTGGATTACCTAATGTCATTAGTATGACGATGAGCCCGATCGCTTATCTTGGCCCCCGCTCTTATCTATGTAATAAAGGTATTATTGGACATGTTATGTATTATGTTATGAGCCTTAACTCTCTTGACTCTTGTTGGCTATGATATGAAAGTTATCCCTTAGCCCTGATCATCCCTAATTACTATCTGTTGTTGTTATTTTCTTGCTTTCATGGCCAAGTATATGTAATGATATATTAAGAAGCTTGCTTGGGGACCCTTCGGGTTCCCCATAAGTTGTGTCACGTCTAGGCCCTTGTTTGGGGTATGACAAACTTGGTATTAGAGCACTAGGTTGTTAGGTCCTCGGCATCCAACAGACCGCGTTAATTAGAGTCCTATTCATGGTTGTAAAGTGCGCCACGACTATGAATAGGAGGCTATGAGGCATTCTAGGAGATGTTTTCCTTCTTCATGATCTATGTCGTGAGCTAGAGTTAGACCCATAAGGCTTATTGCTAATCCTTAACCATTACATTTTAAGATATGTCTCAAGCTACTCAGGACAGTGATATATCAAATGCGGAGGTTCGTAATGCTCTATAGGTAATGACCCAAGCAATGAAAAAATTAGAAACCCAACTTAATTAATAAGTGTGTACTCCCGAGACCTCAAATGGTAAGAGGAGAGGTAGTAGGGCCAAGGGGGCCCATGTTGAGGGTAAGTTCCAAAGTCTCAAAGATAGAGGTGATGCTATGTGTTCAACATATGGTAAAGCCCATGGAGGCCCATAGTTGAAGGGCACAAATACTTGTTTTAGTTGTGGTGGAGTGGGACATAAAAGGAAGAATTTCCCCCATAAAGGTAATAAGAGTAAAGGCAATGATGAAGGGGTGCCTTTTCTTAGATACCCAAAATGTGGGAGGTAAGAAAAGAATGAGGCGCCCGATGTTGCTTATGCTTTGATGTGTTTTCATTGATGGGCCTGGGTGCCACTATTTCTTTCATGATTCTTTTTTATTGCTAGTGGGCTTCAAGTGTTCCTCGAGTTGTTGTGTGAACGTTTGGAATCTACCTCTCATTTTGTTGAGTCTATTATTGTTAGACAATTCATATTTATTGTTTCATGTTCATATTGCATAAGGTCTTGCCTTGTGATTGGTTGGGTTTGATGTGGTGGACTTGGATGCCATACTTGGGATGGATTAGTAGCATAGATGTTGTGCCTCCTTTGATTATAGGGCCCGTAGAGTTAGATCCCAATTCCTTAATAAACCCGTCCCTGAGTGCCTCCTTTGATTATAGGGCCCGTAGAGTTAGATCCTAATTCCCTAATAAACCCGTCCCTGAGTGGGGTCTTGTAATATGTTTGTGAAAGGGTAAGTATATTTCTTGTCTTGAGGTACAATAGATCTCTAAGGGTTGCATTTATGATCTTATAAGAGTTAGGGGTGTTGAAAATAATTTATTTCTATTTAGTTAGTTCTGGTGATCAATGAGTTAGTAAACGTCCATTTCGATATTTTGAATTTGGGGTTGTGCCTCTTGGTTTGATTTATGTCCCATTTATGTCTATAGGTTTCATGAATGGGGTTATTAATTTGTACCTTGTTATGTTTGTGGTGGTATCTAATGATGAAGTATTAATTTATTTAGAGCTTTTGAACCATTTGGGTGTAGTGTTGCAAATCTTGGGGTGAGAGAAGTTGTATGCTAAGTAAGAGAAGTGTCAATTTTGGTTGAAAGATCTTGCCTTTCTAGGTCATGTGGTGTCGGGGAATGGTATTAAGGTGAAGTCTAAGGAGACAGAGGTGATTAAAAATTGGCCTAGACCATTGACCCCGTCGGACATTAAGAGCTTCTTGGGCTTAGCGGGTTACTACCGAAGGTTTGTGAAAGATTTCCCTTCTATTGCTTTTCCCATGACTAAGTTGACCCAAAAGAAGGCTAGTTGTGTAGACCGATGACTAAGAAAAGAGTTTCCAAACCTTGGAGGATAAGTTTGTATCTGCTCCTATCTTGTCTCTACCGAAAGGGTTGGAAGGGTTTGTTGTGTATTGTGATGCCTCTCGGATTGGCTTGGGTTGTGTATTGATGAGAAATAGTAAGGTGATACCCAGTGCTTCTAGATAATTTAAGATGCATGAGAAGGATTATCCTATCAATGACCTTGAGTTGGCCGCAGCAGTATTTGCTTCGAAAATTTGACACCATTGTTCATATGGGGTGCATGTTGATGTGTTTACCGATCATAATTGTATGGGTGCATGTTGATGTATTTATCATTCACTAGAGTCTACAATATGTGTTCACATAAAGGATCTTGGCTTGAGACATAGGAGGTGGTTAGAAACTTCTTAAGGATTATGATATGAGTGTACATTATCATCCCGGTGAGACTAATGTGGTGGTTGATGCTTTGAGTGGGTTGTCCATATGCATCTTAGTTCATATTGATGGTGGTAGCACAGAGGTGACTAGGTGGGTCCACCGGTTGACTAGGTTGAGGGTTAGGTTGGAAGATGTTGACTATGATGGTATTGTGGTTGTTGGTAGTTCAAAGATCTTCCTTGGTTGATGAGGTAGAAGAAAAGTAAGATCTTGATTCCTCCTTGTTAGAGTTGAAGGTGTGGGTGAGCGTTTGTACGAAGGAGGTTTTCTCCCAAGGGGTATTGGTGCCCTTAAGTACTAAGGTAGGTTGTGTGTGCCTAGTTTTGATAGCTTGAGGAAGAGGGTTCTTGATGAGACTAATAATAGCTATCATTCTGGCATTGGTATGGCTCCTTTTTAAACTCTATATGGTAGATATTATATGTCCTTGGTTTACTGGTTTGAAGTGAGAGAAATGGCGTTGTTGGGTTCGAATCTGATTACAGTGGCCATAGAGAAGGTGAGGTTGATTAAGGAAAGGATGAAACAACCCAATGTCATCAAAATTCCTATGACTATGAGTGGAGAAAGGATTATGAATTTAAAGTTTGTGATTAGGGCTATTTGAAGGTTTCACTCATAATAGGTGTGGTTATCTTGGTAAAGAAGGAATTGAGTTTACGGTTTGTGAGTCCTATAGAGTGTTGAGGAGGATTGGTGAGGTTGCATACAAATAGGAGTTACCTTTGGATATGGATATGGTTCATCCGGTTCCTCATGCTCTTAGGTTGAGGAGATACATTGGTGATTCAAGTGTTATAGGACTTTTTTTTTAGGATTGTAGACGTTGTGGAGGATGAGTTGACTTATGAGAAGGTCCGGTGGAGAAGTTGTGGGAATATGAGTGAATGATTGATTAATAAAGGTGTGGTGTTCGTCAAGGCCCTTTTTAAGAATTGAAGTTGGAAGTGTCATTTGGAGAGCCGGAGCAGGCATGAAAGGCAATTGCCATACCTCTTTCATCCATACCTCAGCCTTTATTTCATTTGCATGCATTCATGGTGATTTTAACACTTATGTTAGGATTTTTGAAAATGGTGTTTAAGTGTATTGATACATCCTTGTAGGGGCTGATCTCTTTAGGATTACTCTTCTCACATATGTTTTTTTGACATTCGGGGACGAATGTTCCCATGGGGGAGATATTTAAACGACCTTAAAAAGTGCCCAAAAATATGCCTCGAAAGTGCCCAAAATTGTAATCTCCATATATCTCAAAATCGTTGTACGATATCAAAAATCTGACTTCATATTCTTATTCATGGGGTAAAATTAAGTGGGGAATGGGGCCAACCCCAATTTTAGAGCGAACAAATCACTTTTTAAATTTTCCAGAAAGTACCTATACTTAGCCATACTTCACTTTCATATCATACAAGAAATTACCTAATACTCTCTCAAACACTTAGACCAATATTTCACCCAATTAAAGTGTCCCAAACTCACTTTCAGATCT
>DF358351.1:60737-89298 GCA_000787875.1 Solanum virginianum
CAAGAAACTCATACAAGTTTGGAGCACCCATTCAAATCTAATTCAAGCTTATATATGTGGTTTAAGACCATCATGGGTCCCCTACATCAAGCCAAGTTTAAAGGAGTTTTCGTTGGCTAAGTTTTGCTCAAGTACATATAGAAGGACCAACTTTTAAAGGGCATATCTCTTAGTACCCAAAGAAATGGGTGTCCCACGACCTACCAAATTAAATCTCTTTGAATTACTTTTTCATCGTACTTGGTTTCACCTTATTTAGAGTTTAGATAAAGAAGTTATGCCTGTTCTTCTAGAATTGGTAGGTGTAGGGGTATATATGGGTTTTGCCAAATTCCATTTCATTAATGGAATACCATAAATTTAGTCATTTCTGTTGGTATTTTTGGAATTCCTATGCTATTTTAACACTTCCTAAAGACCTATACCCTTTCCTAAAGATTAAATTCACTCCTCCCAATTGGAATACATTCTCAAATTCTTTCAAGAGCCTCCATCAAAAACCCAACAAAAATTAAAGAAAACTCAAGAGCAAGCTTTGGATTCTAAGACCCACTTCCAAACTTCAAGTTTTTTATAACTCAATTTCAAGAAATTCAAGGTCTAAGGTATGTGGGTTTCATTCATGGATACCTTTCACCCAAGAAGCTCAATCTTCCATATCTATGAAAATTACATGTTTCTAAGTTGTGTTTCTTATGGGTATTATTCATTAGATATTATGATCATATTCCATATTGGGATTTTATAAAAGTTTGGTTGAAAATACATGATTTCTCATTTTTAAGTCTACACCATGAGATGATTTATCTATTATGATTATGGATGTCTTAAGCTTTAGAACCATGATCTCTTATGGGATTTGATGAGGGGTTTCAATCTATTTTTCAAGATGCTATTACCAAATATTGGTGGTCTATTTTACTTCAACTTTTGTCGCATCATTTCCCTCTTGAATTGCATGATTTAATACTAGCATTACACATCCGTCAAGTGTTTGTTGAAATATCCAGTTATGATTTGTTGATGAATTGAAGGTCCAATGCATGTCTTATAAGTTGAATGAATTTAAGATGATGAGAGAAATATATGTATAGGATATTATCTCTATAGTATTGGGGATGACCAAGACTCAGTCTGGAGGTTATAGGCCCGGGTAACCTTGTTGAGGGGTTTATACCTTGATCGCCTAGCTCATGAGGTGGTAGGCCCGTCCACTATGTCAGGGGGTTTGTATCTCATCAACCATGTTGAGAGGTTTGTAGCTTGATAACCATGTTGGGGGGTTCGTACCTCATCAACCATATTGGGGGGTATGTACCTTATCAACCTATTGAGGGGTTCCTTGGATTGCACTAATATAACCTCTCCTTACACGTATATTATGTTCTATATACGCATAATTTACTACATAGCGTCTCACATGCATGCCATATTATATACGCTTATGCATTTCGATTATGTTACTTATCTCTTGTTGCATTGCATCCTACATACTTAGTACATTCAAATGTACTAACACATACTCTATGTCTATAAGATATTACCATGTAGGGACAGGGGCTCCTATTGATTCTCCTCCTCGTGCCTGACAGATTGTAAAGGTGTGGTGTTCGTCAAGGCCCTTTTTAAGAATTGAAGTTGGAAGTGTCATTTGGAGAGCCGGAGCAGGCATGAAAGGCAATTGCCATACGTTCAAGTTAGGTTTTGGTGAGTCCTCAATTTCGGGGACAATAACGATCTTCTTTCAAGCTTATGTTTAAACTGTATCTTGTATATTTGCTTTACCTAATGTCATTAGTATGATGGTGAGCCCGCTTGCTTATCTTGGCCCGCGCTATTATCTATATAGTAAAGGTGTTGTTGGACATATTACATATTATGCTATGAGCCTTAACATTCTCTTGACTCTTGTTATCTATGATATGAAAGTTGTCACTTGGCCTCGATATTCCCTAATTACTATCTCTTGTTGTGGTTTCTTGCTTCCGCGACTAATGATGTGTAATGATATTTGCAGCCTACCAACTCAAAGGGCTTGCTAAAATTTATTTCACTCAATGGAAGATGGAGAAGGGGAATTAAAATGTTATCCCTTGGGAAAAGTTCAAAGCCATATTTGTCAATTGGTTCTTTCCTATCAAGCTAAGGAAGGCTAAATTGATGAAGTTTATGAATCTTGAGTAAGGGTCTATGAGTGTGAGGGAGTAGGCCCTCAAGTTCAATCAATTCTCCAAGTATGCCCTACAATTGGACACTGAGCCTAAGTCTAGGTTGGACAAATTTATGTCGAGGGTGTCCAACTTTGTTAATGAGGAGTGTCAAACCGCCATGTTAGTGGGTGATATGGATTTGTTCCATGTCATGATATATGCCGAGCAACTAGAGGGAGAAAAGGTTAGAAAAAGAAGAAGTGGCGAGTCCAAAAGGGCTCGTTTTGAAGATGGATTCCAAGGTTCCAAAGATGGTTGGTTTTCTCAAAGCCACAAGTTCCAAGGCCCAGGGCCTTCCATTGCTCCAAATATGAGGTTTGCTAATGACAATCCAAGATTCCGATGTGGTGGAGGTGGAGTGCCTAACCCTATGTGGCAAAGGTGTGGTAGGAACCACAATTGCCCATGTTTGAAAAACTCTAATGCTTGCTATGGTTGTGGTGAAGTGGGTCATAAGGTGATTGATTATCCTGGTACTCAAAACAAGGGTAGATATGGTCGCCCACAAGGCCAAGGTGCAAATACGGCTCAAAAGGGAAAAGGAGGCCAACAAGGGGGTGCTCCAAGGCAAAATAGATTATATGCTCTTCAAGGGATCTATGAAAATTACATGTTTCTAAGTTGTGTTTCTTATGGGTATTATTCATTAGATATTATGATCATATTCCATATTGGGATTTTATAAAAGTTTGGTTGATTAGATGAGGTACCCGGTGTCATTACCATTATGTTAAAGGTTTTTGATTTTGATATGTATGCATTCATAGACCCGGGTTTCACTCTTTCTTTTATTACTCCTTTTGTTAGCAAGAAGCTTCATATTTGTCCCGAATTGCTGTGTGATCCTTATGAAGTGTCAACCCCCATTGGTAGTCCATTATTGCTAGAAAAGTCTATAGAAATTGTCCCGTGTTCATTTTGAATAAAAACTTTTCTTGTGATTTTGTTGAATTAGATATGATGGATTTTGATGACATTCTATGGATGGATTTGTTACATGCATATTATGCTTCTATTGATTGTAAAACCCTAAAATTCCAATTCCCTAATGAGCCCATCCTTGAGTTGTAAAGTTCTGATGTGGTGGTCAAGGGTAGATTCAATTCTTGCCTTAAAGCCCAAAAGTTAACTTCTAAGGGTTGTCTCTATCATCTTGTGAGGGTTAGGGATGTTGAGTTCAAAGTCCTTCCTATTGAGTTGGTTATGGTAGTTAATGAGTTTCTTGATGTATTTCCCAATGAGCTTCTCGGTGTTCCTTCCGAAAGGAAAATAGACTTTGGTATAGACCTCCTTCCCGATACTCAACCCATTTCTATTCCCTTTTACCATATGGCCCCGATGGAGTTAAAGGAGTTGAAGGAGCAATTGAGGGATTTGTTGGAAAAGGGTTTCATAAGGCCTAGTGAGTTACCATGGGGTGCACTGATTTCTCTTCTATTGCTTCCCCTATGACCAAGTTGACAAAAAAGAAGGCAAAATTTGTGTGGATTGATGAATGTGAGAAGAGTTTTCAAACTTTGAACGATAAGCTTGTCTCTGCTCCTATCTTGTCTCTACTGGAAGGGTTAGAAGGATTTGTTGTATATTGTGATGCCTCAAGAATTGGTTTAGTGTGTGTTTCGATGCAAAATACTAAGGTTATAGCATATGCCTCTAGATACCTTAAGGTGCATGGCAAGAATTATCCCACCCATGATCTTCAATCGGCGGCCGTAGTATTTGCTTTGAAACTTTGGCATCACTACTTCTATGGGGTTCATATTGATGCATTTACCGACCACAAGAGTCTCCAATATGTGTTCAAAAAAGATCTTAACTTGAGACAAGAAAGATGGTTAAAGCTCCTTAAAGATTATGGCCGATGCTCCTATGGGTAGTCCAGCTTATGATGATAGTAGCAAGGAGGTAGTTAGAAGGTTCACTGATTGGCTAGACTGGGGGTTAGGTTGGATGAAGTTGATAATGGCAGTGTAGTGGTTGTTGATGGTTCTAAATCTTTATTGATTGATGAGGTAAATGCGAAACAAGATCATGACCCCGCCTTGCTAGAGTTGAAGGCCTTGGTGAAGGATGGTAAAGTGGAGGTTTTCTCTCAAGGGGAAAATGGTGCTATTAGGTACCAAACAAGATTGTGTGCCTAATATTGGTGATTTGAGGAAGTTGATTTTAGAGGAGGCTCATAGTTCATCCTATTCTATTCACCCTGGTTCTACAAAGATATATAGAGATTAGAGAGAGGTGTACTGGTGGGGTGGTATGAAGAGAGATATTCCCAAGTTCATATCTAGATGTCACAATTGCCAACATGTGAAGGCCGATCATCAAAGGATGGGTGACCTAGCTCAAGGTATAGAAATTCCTAACTGGAAACGGGAAGAGCTCAACATAGATTTTGTTGTTGGGTTGCCTAAGACTAGGAAACACTTTGACTCCATTTGGATTGTGGTTGATAAATGACAAAGTCAGCTTATTTCCTACTGGTTAAAATACATTATGGTGCCAAAATTTATATAAAATTATATATTCATAAGTTGGTTAGATTGCATGGGGTGCCTTTGTCTATCATTTCAGATCTTGGTGCTCAATTCATTTCACACTTTTTGAGGTCCTTCCAACGATGAGTTGGTACCAAGGTTAAGCTTAGCATGACCTTCTATCCTCAAATGGATGGCCTAGCTGAAAGGACTATCAAAACTCTTGAGGACATGCTTAGAGCTTGTGTTTTTGAGTTTAAGGCTAGTTGGGATGAACATCTTCTACTTATTGAGTTTGCTTAAAACAATAGTTATTATTCAAGTATTGGTATGACTACTTTTGAAGCCCTTTTTGGTAGGCGTTGTAGGTCCTCAGTTGGGTGATTTGATGTGGGGAAATGGCTTTACTAGGTCCAGATTTGGTCATGGAAGCCTTGGAGAAGGTGAGGTTGATATGGGAGATATTAAAAATAGCCCAAAGTAGACAAAAGTCCTATTTCGATGTGAGAAGAGGAGATCTTGAGTTTATGATGAGTGATTGGGTTTACTTGAATATCTCAGCCATGAAGGGTGTGGTACGATTTGGCAAGAAAGGTAAATTGGGCCCAAGGTTTGTGGGTCCTTATAGAGTTTTGACGAGAGTGGGTAAGGTTGCATATGAATTGGAGTTGCCTATGGAAATTAATATGGTTCATCCAGTCTTCCATATATCTATGTTGAGAAAGTGTGTTGGTGACTCAAGTGCTATTGTAACTTTAAATGTTGTAGATGTTGTAGGATATAATTTGACATATGAGGAGGTCCCGATGGAGATCTTGGATAGACAAGTGAAGAGGTTGAGAAACAAAGATGTGCTTCTATCAAGGTTCTTTGGAGGAATCAACAAGTTTAGAGTGACACATGAGAAGCAGAGACGGACATGAGAAAATGATATCCATATCTCTTCCACTTTACTCAAGCCGAAGGTACTAATCTATGTCCCCTATATGATCTGAACTCTTAAGTTTTATCCCTTGTGTCATTTTGCATGCATTTATGTTTATGTTGACAAGTTTATGATGATTTTGACACTCATGTTAAGAATTTTGAAAGTGAGGCTTAAAACTATTTGGTGCATCCATGTCAGGCCAAAATATTCATGATTATCCCTCTTATGCACATTTCTTTGACAGTCAGGGATGAATGTTCCTAAGGGGGAGATGTTGAAATGCCTAAAAAATATGCTTTAGAAATGCCCATAATCTTAATTTCCATATATCTCAAAATTCATGCGTGATATAGAAAATCTAACTTTTTATTCTTGATTGGGGGGCAAAATTTAATGGGAAATAGGTATAACTCTGATTTTAGAGGACCTGTAGTGAAAAATAATTTTCACAAAAAATTCAATTTGTAGTAGCTATCTGTGCCCTAGCCGTGATGCTCTATGGGCGCGAATCACTATTAAATTATCCTTCGCGCTGGGTCCATGTAGTTGAACTGTGTTGATTTTTCCTTAATTTTTTGTTTTAGTCTAAGGGGCTTGAGGTCATAGCCCCATGACCACTTATGTGTAAAAACACCTATACATAGCCCTTTTTCAACTTCATATCACTGAAGAGCCTCTCCAAGACTTAAGTAAATATCTCATTCAAATTTTAATAATGATGGAACTCAATGATTCTTTTCAAGCTCCAAGTTCTCTTCAAGCTCAACTAAAGAAAACCTAAGTTTGAGATATGTGGGTTTCATCCATTGGGTCCTTTCACACATGGAACCCAATCTTCCCTTTTTATAAAAGTTATATGTTTTCAAGTCGTACCATCTATGGTATCTCTTATTATGGATTTTTGACTATAAATTATGTTGGAGTTTAATGAAATGTTGATTGATTATGCATGTCTATCAATTTCAAGCTTATACTATGAATTGGAATTGACTATTGAGATTATGCATATGATCTATTATGAGATTTGATGATCGATTTCAAGATATCTTACATGAGGGTTTTACTATATATTGGTGTGTTGATTAACATTGACCTTTCTCATATTATTTCACTCTTGAACTGTATGATTTTAAACAAGCATTTTGAACCCACCAAGTGTTTCATAAAATATCTTGACAAAGATGCTCAAATTATTGATGATTACATGGATTATAAGTCAAGTGACTTTATGACGATTAAGGGCTTGTATGTTTGTATTGAATTCATGAAAGCTATCTATGATGTTATAAGTAGACCACACCTTGTTGGGGGTGAGATGCCTAATCACCTTGTTGAGGGGTGGATACCTTGACCACCTTATTGGGGGGTGACATGCCCAATTACCATGTTGAGGGGTAGATACCTCCACCACCTTGTTGGGGGTGACATACCTAATCACCACATTGAGGGGTGGATACCTCAACCTCCTTAGTGAGGGGTGACATGCCCTATTGCCATGTTGAGGGGTGGATACCTCGACCACTTTGTTGGGGGGTGATATGCCCAATCACCACATAGAGGGGTGGATACCTTGACCACCTTGTTGGGGGGTTGCATGCCCTATCACCATGTTGAGTGGTGAGTACCTTGATCACCGTGTTTGGGGGTGACATGCCCAATCACCATGTTGAGGGGTGGATACCTCAATCACCTTCCAAGGGGGTGACGTACCTTGTAATCGAATTAGTAGTTTGCTTAGTCTATGTGATTATGGTCTCTTACCACATGTGCTACGTACTATGCAAGTTGTATGATTTACAAGCATGTTTTACTCCAAGCATTGATCATGTATACCATATTGGTATATACTTATCAATTGCTTATGACTATGAATTTTTGACTATGTTGCCTTATATCTTGTTTCATTGCATTCTACATACTTAGTATATTCAAACATACTAACTCTATGCCTACATGATGTTACTGGGTAGGAACCGGAGCACCTCTCAATCATCCTCCATGTGGCTAGTTTTGGCCTTTAGGAAGATACACTTTGGTTAGTGCTCAAGTCCGGGGACACTAGCTATGCTACTCTTACTAATTGATATTGTTTTAAATTGAACACTTGGTGCTATGAGGGTGAGCTCGAAAAATGTCTTGGCCCCCGCTAGTCCTCAAGTCTGAGGACACTATATTTACTACTCTTGGAATGTTGAGACATCTTCATGTTGAACATTTGTTATTATGAGGGTGAGCCCGCAGGTGTTATTGGAACATTTGATGTACTTATGTTATGAGCTTGACTCTTGAATGTTTTATGATTATCAAAGACTTTCCTTAGTCCTATTTTCATTATTTATATCTCTTATTGTTTTATTTGGCTTTCGTGACCAAGGACGTGTGATTGGTATGCTAAGAGGCTTGCTTGAGGTTCCTTCGGGATCCCCATTCGTCATGTCATGTCTAGGCCTTATGCTTGGGTCATGACAGATTATTTTATGATCCTTGAGTCATGGAATGAGTATCGACCTCGGATTGGGTAAGTAAGTCCCACTCGAACTCAACAATTATATCATCCTAATAGAAGATGATTGAAACATTAAGTCGGGTGTTTCCCCGATTTTTATTGTTCTGAAATAATAGGACTTGAATTTATAGGTAGATGCATGTGTCACACCCTATTAGGGAACCCTAGACATGGCCTCATCGCATTTAATCAATCATAATTTAACATATCATTGAAAGACTAAAAAATGATAATAGGTGGCCAATCTAATTTATAGATGGTCAAATCAAATAAATAAGACTAGTGTGAATGAAACTAGACTAAATAACATCCAAATAAAACAAATGATCCTCTAGTCTATGAAGCCTCTATCAAACTATTCAATGGTGCCAATAATAAGTCCATGGCTACCTCAAATAAAAAATAAGCAATCTAAAGTCTAACTCTAAAGGCTAGATTTGGTAAATACTATGCATCCTTCGAAATCAAGAAGGACTCCTCAATCAACTGAAAAGTGTGAAAGATTATCAACAAAGTTCATGTTGATAGTCTTTAGTAACTGTCTTTGCATTATAAAATGATGTAGGTCCAAATAGATGTCAGTATATTGAATGTACACGTATGTAAATAGGCCAAATGAAATAGGTGAATGTAGAAATATAATCACCTCAAAATACTCTGTCAAAATAAGTCTAAAGATAGAATAAAGACTAGAAAGTGACCAATCATAGACACTCCAATCCAATACAATCAGATTAGTTTCAAGACCAATTTGGGAGTTTCCCTAACAAAACACGATAACCTATGAGCCAATGATAACATAACAAAGCAGTGTCATTACACCTTGCAAGGGTATGGGATGCTCAAGAATCAAGAAAAACCTCTTTAAGGACTTCAAAGGTATGAGCCCTATCAATTATCCTATGTAGGCAACATTGTTATTGAGTTCGAGTTGGACTTACTCTTATCCAATTCGGTGCTTAATAATCCTCTCAAAAATCGATGCTCATAAAAAATCTTCCCAATCAATGAGTCTCATGAGGACTCTTATCAATCTATCGTAATCAAGCCTTTTGGTTATCAACCATCCAATCAGTTTCCAATCACATCTTTCAAGAGGAGTTTAAACAATTGTGAAGAAGACTATAAATTTAAACCAATAATTTGACTTCGATTATGAAGACACTTAGGACCACCAAGTTCTATCAACATCATCATTATGCTCAATTAAAATCATAATCATATTGTCAAAGCTTCAGACTCAATCCTTAGGTTCATTCATACGAATCTATTATTGAATAATATCAAGGGTTTATGAAATAATTTATGTAAAAGTACTTAGTCAGTAAATTAAGTTCATGATAATCATCAAGCATGTAAAAGTCCATAGAATATATAGTTTACAAAAAAAGCTTCAAAGATCATGCAAGTAGACTCAATACTTTTACAATCTTTTTATTACCATTAATGGGAAACATGGAAGAATTATTTCATGCTTTAGTTTAGCCTTACATACCTGGGATGAAGATGACAATCAATCTTACAAGAATTGTCTTGAATCCCTTGATCCTAAGCCTTTTTTCCTCTTCTTCGCTCAAAGTCTTCTCTTAGTTAGAACATAATAATGACTTAGAAATGGGTTTAGGAACCTTTTTTAGGCCAAAAATTGTCTTACATTACTCATAGGTTAAGTTTAGGAGGGGTAGGAAAGAGTCTAGAATGCCTCTTGAAAAACTAAAAATTTTAAACCACATTAAAATAGGTATGCGAATCAGGTTCGCATCGCCGACTTAATTCTTACAAGTTCATTTTTTTTTAAATTTTCTTGTTTAATTTTCTAATCTTGTAAAAATTAATACAACTAACATTAAGTTCAGATCCACGACTGGTCCGAGATGCGAAGGCATTGCATACCTTGTTGGAATTTGCACTTTTGCTTCAAAAAATTATTTTTTGATTCGGTTGCTCTAAATTTTAATCAAAACCTCTTGCCCTTATAATTTTTTATGCTGATCATGATTCTATAATCAAATTTCCTAAAAAGGTTTGGGATGATGTGTTCTGTGAGTGTTCTTTCATATAGGGTTATTTTAGTAATTTTATTAGGTGTAACACCATGATTAGTTGATTTGTTCTTTAAGTTGGCAAAGTATTGAATGGACTAGCAACATATTAATTTGTTGCAAGATCACTAGCTCATAAATGGTCATTATCAAAAAAGACAAACTCCCATATTGGTTTTGATAGTACTCTGATTGGATTAGATTATGAATGATTGAGTCTCTATCTAAATCTTACTCTTGGTTTAGACTTATGACATCTTGACCAAGTTCCTTATTTTCTTTCTTTGAGTTATCTGAGCTGACTGTATTCTATCTTGATGCATGTTTAATAATGTCATTTCACATACTTGCACATTCCACATACTAGCATTTATTTAGACTTTCATCAATATATAATGCAGAGAAAGGTAATACTGATCATTAACAGGCGCTTCATTAAAGATATATTCGCATTTAGTCGATTGATGAGATCTTCTAACTTTTGTAGGATTTCTATATCATTATCATTTAATATTAGAATTTAGATTTTTCTTTTATTTTGATTTGGTTTTAGCTATGACCGTGTCATTGGCACCACTTAGATAGATTCTTAGAGGCTTCATCGACCAGATTGTCAAGTTGTTATTGAATATTACTTTTGGCAAGTTTCTTTCATACTAGTCTTGCTAAGTTGATTTGATAAAGTGAGTTGGCCTTTGACCTTTATTTTTGATTGAGTTATTTATTCCTGTGAGTTATCTATTGATGGTTAAATCTTTCGTTGTTTGATTGTGATTAACTGAATGTGATAAGGCCAAGTGATTGGCCTTGGGACTAGCAACAGTATCTAAGTGTGGGCCACACCAAGAGTATCCTCCCAGGGCATAATAAACTTGGTATTAGAGCCCAAAGTTCAAGACTCCTAGGAAGTCAATGAAGTTATGTTCAGTAGACTCTTGTTTATGGGTATGTTGTGCACCACACTTATAAGCAAGAGGTTATGGGATATTAGGAATGATTACACTTCTTTCATATCTAATTCATTCTATAGAGTTCAACTCTATGAAAGCTCTTTTCTAATTTATGCATTATATTTTGATTTCAGATCATGCCTCCAAGAAGTGCTACTAAAGAAATAAGACATCTTGCCTGACAAAATGTTAATCAGCCTGAAGCTTTGGTCCGTGCTAAGCAGCCACCGCAGGCTGGCATCAGCAATGCTATACTTCACCAAGCCATCTAAATATTGCCACAAGCTGTGATAGACAAGAAGCAGTCAGGCAGGATGCACTGATACATCCAGAGTCCATGAGTTTCTAAGGATGAACTACCTGAGTTTATATGGTATACACCTTGACGACCCATGAAACTACATTGATGATCTTTAGAAAGTGTTTCAGGTTATGTATGTGGGGAATATTGATAGGGATGAGTTTGATGCCTATTAGCTTAAAATTGTGTCCAGACTGTTGTTCAATAAGTGGAGGAAGAATAAATGAGAGAGTGCACCAATTCTGACTTGGACGGTGATTGAGGAAGCTTTGTTGGGGCATTTCTTCCCTAGGGAGCTAAGAAAGGACAAGGTAAGAGAGTTCGTGAATCTAAAACAACGTTCTATGACTATGCAGGAGTAGGGATTTAAGTTCACCCAACTACCTCACTATGCTCTGGAGATTGTTATAGGTATGAGAGGAAGAATAGGTTTGTATACTGATGGACTGAACATGGGATCGAAGAAATATAGGAGGGGAGCTATGATTATGAGTGATATAAATATTAGAAGGTTTATAACTTATGTATAACAAATCAATGATGAGATAGGATAGGGAAGAGTATAATAATAACAAAGTAGACACATCTAGCCATAAGGCTAGAAAGAGAAGGAATTGGAATAGTAACAAATTTTAATCACGGCCTACACCATCATCTTTTAGTACACATGTAACCAGTATTAGAAATGAACTGAGGTCCTCAAATTTCTGAGCACAGAGTTCTTAGTCACAATCTAGTGTGGCTCAAAGTTCACTAGGTAAGCCACCATGTGGAAGATGTCGCAAAATTCACTTGGGAGAATGTCATACGGGAGGTAATATGTGCTCCTAGTATGGCTAAATGGGTCACTATTAGAGATATTGTCCAAAATAGGCCAATAAGGGTCAATTTTCTAGACCGGTACCATCAATTAGAGAAAATTAGAGGGGTGCTACTTTAAGCGCAAGTGGGCTTAAAAATCATTTATATGCCATGGGTAGTTGTCAAGATTTGGAAAACTCCCCAAATATTATGATAAGTATGATTCATGTCTTTAATCTTGATTTTTATGTTTGGATGGATCCTAGTGCCACCTTATAATTTCTATCTCCTTATGTGGCAGTAGATTTGATAGAACACCCAAATGTATTCTTAAATATTTTAATATGTCTACTCATGTTGATGAGTCTATCTTAGCTTAAAGGGTCTATAAAGATTTTAATATGTTTATCTATCACAAAGATACCATGACCGAATTAGTTTAGTTAGACATGGTTTATGTGATTCTTGACATGGGTTGGCTTTATGCCTATTATGCCTTTGTCGATTATAGAATTCAAACTACTAAATTCAAATTTCTAAAAGAACCTGTCTTCAAAAGCAAGGGTAGTCCTATTTTGCTTAAAGGTAAACCCATCTCCTACCTTGGGCCCTGAAAGTTGATCTCTAGAGGATGTATTCATCACATCGTTAGAGTCATAGATGATATTGTTGAGTGATTATGAATGTGTTTCCAAATGTCTTTCTTGAAGACTAAGTTGATAGGAAGATTGACTTTGTAATTAATGTTCTTCTTGATACTCAACCTATCTCTATTCCACCATATGGAATAGCTCCTACAAAGTTGAATGAATTGAATTAGCAATTTAAAGATTTACTAGAGAAGGTTTTCATTAGGCTAGGTGGCTCTCCTTAGGGTGCTTCTATCTTTTTTGTGTGAAAGAAATATGGGTATCTTAGAATGTGTATTGATTATAGACAACTGAATAAGGTCGCCATAAAGAATAAGTATCCTCTTCTCAAGATAGATGATCTGTTGGACCAACTTTAGGTTGCCTTTTGTTTTTTAAATAGACCTCATATCTAATTATCATTAGTTGAAAGTGAGAGAATATGATATCCCAAAAATACCCTTTAGGATGTTATGGCCATTCTGAGTTATTGGTCATATCTTTTGGGTTTAACTAATACACCTACAACCTTTATGTATTTGTCTTTTAGGTTGAACTAATGCACCTGTACCCTTTATGGATCTGATGAATAGAATATTCAAGCTATATCTTAATATGTTCGTGATTATCTTTATTGATGATATTCTAGCCTATCTTTATTGATGATATTCTAGCCTGCTCCAAGAATAAGAAAGAGCATGCTCATCACCTTATTATTATCTTTTAAACTCTTAATGATATAGAGTTGGATGCAAAGTTCTCTAAGTGTTAGTTCTGGCTTGCATCAATATCTTTCTTAGGTTATATAATATCTAGGGATGGTATTTGGGATGATACCTAGAAAATTGAGGCAATGAAAAACTGGCCCAGACTCATATTTCAAACTGATATAAGGAGCTTCTTGGAAGTGGTTGTCTGTTACTGCAGATTTGTATAGGGATTCTCGTTCATATCATCACCATTCACTAAGCTAACCGAAAAGAAGGCTAAATTTAAATGGTTTGATACTTATGATGGGAGTTTTCAGGAATTGAAGACCAAACTAACTACTGCACTAGTTTTGACCTTGCATAATGGAACAGAAGCTTTTGTGACACATTGTGATACTTCTAGAGTTTGATTGAGTTGTGTATTAATGCAGAGTGGAAAAGTTATAGCTTATGCTTCTACATATCTTAAGGTTCATGAGAGGCATTATCCAACCTATGATCTTGAGTTGGCAGCTATAGTATTTGCTCTTAATATTTGGCGCCACTTCTCATATTGAGCACATATAGATGTGTTCATTTACCATAAAAGCCTTAATAAGTCTTCAGTTGGAAAGATCTCAACCTATGGTAGAGGAGATGGATGGAGTAACTCAAGGATTATACATAAGCATTTTTCACCTTCCAGGTAAAGATAACATGGTTGTTGATGCTCTTAGCAGGTAGTACAACCCACATTGAGAAGAGAAAGAAAGGATTGACTAAGGAAATTAATTGATTGGCTCGATTGGGAGTTTAGCTTGAGGAGTCTAATAAAGGTGGAGTTAATGTTCAGAAAGGGTCTATATCATCTGTAGTGACAGAAGTGAAACAGAAGCAAGACCAAGATCTTGTTCCACTTTAGATAAAGCAAGCTATTCATCAACAAAAGGTAATGGTTTTCTTGAAAAGGGGAGATGTTAAGCTGAGATACTAGGGTAGATTGTGTGTTCTAAATATTGATGGTGTTCGAGATAGTATTATGGATGAAGCTCATAGTTCCAGGTATTCTATTCACCCTATCTCTATAAAAATGTACCATGACTTGAGAAAAGTCTATTGGTAGACTAAATGAAAAAGGATATTGTTGAATCTATCTCCATGTGCTCAAATTGTCAATAGGTTAAAGTTGAGTACTACAGACAATGTGGATTGGCTCAAAACTTTGAGATTCCTAAATGGATGTGGGAGATGATCAATATGGACTTCTTTACAAGTTTGCCAAGATCCCAAAAGTAGCATGATTTATATGGGTGATTGTGGATGGGATGATAAAATCAATTTAATTGTTAATAGTTAAGATGACTAATGCTATAGAGGAATTGTCAGATTGCTTGTGGTTCCCTTGTCTATCTTCTCAGATAGGGGAGCTCAATTCATACCCCAATGTAGGAGATCTTTTTATAAAAGACTTAGTTGAAAGGTGAATCTTAGTACAACCTTTTATCCCTAGACAAATGGTCAGCCACAACACACAATACAAACATTAGAGGTTATATTAAGGGCTTGTATCCTTGACTTTAAAGGTATTTGGGATAATCATTTATCTCTCATTAAGTTTGCATGTAACAATAGTTATCATGCATGTATTCAGATGGTTCCCTATGAAGCTTTGAACGGGAGTAGATGTACATCACCTATTAGTTGGTTTGAAGTTGGCAAAGCTAAATTAATTAGTCTTGGTCATGTTCATTAATATAAGGAGAAGGTGTAGGTTATTAGGGAGAGGTTGACGACTGCCCAGAGCCTTTAGAAATCATACACTGATGTGAGAAGAGGAGATTTAGATTTTGAGTTAAATGATTAGGTGTACTTTAAAATTATTACCCATGAAGAGTGTTATAATTCTTGGCAAAAATGGAAAGCTAAGTCCTTTATACATTGGTCCTTACCAGATTGTGAAGAGGATCGGCGTGTTGCCTATGAGCTAGACTTGCCTTCTGAGTTAGCTGCAATTAATCCAATCTTCCATGTCTTGATGTTGAAGAAGTTCTTGGGAAATCCTTCATTGGTAATTCTAGTTGATTGTATTGGCGTTAAAGATAGCCTGAGCTATGAGGAGATTCTAGCCCAAATTATTGATCGTCAAGTTCACAAATTGACGACCAAAGAAATAGCCTTAGTCAAAGTTTTGTGGGTAAGTCAATTTGTTGAGGAAGCCATATGGGAGATAAGGAAGATATGATAGGTAAATACCCACATCTAGTCGTGCCTAATGATGAAGAGGCTGAAGGTAATATCCCTCCTCTTGACTTTAACTAATTTGTCTATTCTTGAGTATAAATAGTGATTGTATAGATTGTTAATTGGTTGATCTTTTTATTTGGGATGACTCATGATTGTTATTTGTGCCTTGAACTCACCCATAATTACTCATCCTTCATGGAAAAATAATCTCAAGGGAGAGATATTATTACACCTAGTAAAATTACCAAATTACCCTAGTGAATTGAATGCTTGCACAATACATTATCCTTAACTCTTTGGCAAATATATGGCCAAAATCATGATTAGTGCAAAAAACATTGAGTGGAAAATTGGTCTCGATGGAATTTTAGGCCAATCAAAGCTAAAAGATAATTTTTTGGGGAAAAATGCAATTTCTAGCAAGTTGCATGACACCTTCGCATAGCGGAGATTCCCCAAGATGGGTCATTCTCATAATTTAACCATAAAACTTATTCAACGGGTGTGATTTATATGTTATATAATGTAATGACTGGCCCAACAATGTGATGTATTATCCGCTCTTGGGCCTAGCCCATCAGGATTTGTTCCTTTGGGCTCATCACAAAAGGCGCCACATATTATATAGACCAGTCTTTTACTTATGTACAAAGACTCACTCTTGTATTTTTCTGATGTGGGACTTCTCATCTCAATATGGGCAATTACATTGGTAAAACACAAGATAAATGCTAGATACATAAGTAAATGACTGGTCTATATATACTGTATGGTACCTTTTGGGGTGAGCCTAAAGGGAAAACTCTGTGATGGGCTAGGCCCAAGGGAGAACAATACTTCATAGTGTTAGTCTATGTCATTACAGGTGGTATCACAGCCATTCCTGTGTCAGCCTTGTCAATGTGGGGCTAGAGTTTAACTGTGTTTAGGCGAATCTCGGTGAGGCAGCACAAGACTTAGTTCTAAGTCTAGGAGAATCCCATTTAGTGAGGAAAAGCTCAGCAAGGACATTGGGTCCATAGAGGGGGTGTATCTAACAATCCATCTTGAGATGAGATGTCCTACATCAGCAAAACACAAGAGAGATTCTCGGTAAATAAGTAAAGGACTAGTCTATATACTATGAGGTGCCTTTTGGGGTGAACCTAATGGGACAAATCCGTGATGGGATAGGCCTAAAAGCGGACAATACTTCACAGTGATAGGCCAAGTTAATACATATAACAATGAACATAAGGCAGAGCAAGTCTGTAACGCGAAATTGCTCCATCACAATTCAAATTTGTCCTGTTGGCTAAAACTTTATTGAGGGGCATTGTTAACTTTTACCCATCCCTCATACACTTAATTCATGACTAATATAGGTCATTTTCAACCTTAAATTGTTTCCTAAACTTATTGCTAAGTCTTTTACTCTAAATTAACTAAAGTTCTAGGTCTAAAGAGAGGAGAAAGGGATAGGTTTCAAGGAATTCAAACCAGATTCTTGCAAGACTGATTATCTTCTTCATCCATGGTATGTAAGGCTAAACTAAATCATGAAATTGTTCTTCTATGTGCCCATAAGATTGTGATAGGTTTATTGTGAAGGAATTAAAGCTCTGTGATGTTTTTCTTGAATAATATATATTATACATAATATTTCATTCTATATGTTTTTATGAATTTGTTTCTTGAACAAATGAGTTGAATTTCTATTTTATGTATAAATCCTAGATATCATTTGGCTAAAATTTATGTGAATAAACCTAGAGGATGAGTCTACAGCCTTGACATGATGAATGTTGATTATGAATGTGATATGAGAATTATAATAGCGTTGATACAACTTGATAGTCCTATGAGTCCTCATCAATTGAACTGAAATGATTGGTCAAGATTAATGGACTGATTAATTGATTTTATAAACCGCTCTTTAAAGATGTGATCGAGAATTGATTGGATGGTTGATAGGCCAAAAGGCTTGATTGCGATAGAATTTATAAGAGTCTTTATTAGGCTAATTGATTGTTTAATGAACCTTGCGTCTTGGGAGGAATATTGACTCTGAATTGAGTAAGAGTAAGTCTCACTTGAATTCAATAACTATGTCACCATACATGGCACAGGATTGAACTGTTAAGTCAATTGTTTCTATGTTTTTATCGCCTTGAAATAATAGGACTTGATTTGACTTATGGATCCATGTTAGTTGATTTGTTCTTTACCCTCGCAAGGTATTGAATAGACTGACCATACGTCAGGTTGTTGCATAATCACTAGCTCATAACTAGTCATTGTCAGACAGGAGAAACTCATATCTAGGTCTTGATAGTACTGTAGTTTGATTGGATTGAGTTGTGTTTGATTGGATTGGAATTCATATGATTAGTCTCTGTATAAACCTTAATCATTCTTTAGTGTAATAAGCTCAAAGGTCATTTTTTATGTTCTCAACAAAATTACCATTTCCCCTTCACGAAAGTTGGCCTGATATTAGTTGTTTTATTGTACTGTTAGACTACGAGAGGACAATGTAAGGGCTACTAATGGGCTAATGCTATGTGATAGGTATGTATACTAAGCTTGACTCTTGTTTGCATGTGTGTAGCTTGATGCTAGTGAGATATGATGGCTTATAAGGCTGATGTTTGACTATATGTTGCACTATGGACTGGTTATTATATATATATATGATTTCTGACGGCCCTGGTTGTATGGATATCTACTATACGACTATGACTATCTATGTTCGTTTTGAGTATCTATGGCTGCCTAGGTTATGGTTTAATTGTCCCTAGTTAGACATGATTTTGTATTACTTTGTAACATATATGCTTTTGTGTACAACTACTAACCATTGTACATTTGTTATACTTATGGATAACTGAGGGAAACATGCTATATTATGAGAAATATTGTAATTGTGCTCCTTATTAGGCCTTGTGGCTATTGGTTTAACATATAATACTAATGTACCTTTGGTGGACTAGAAGCGGGGATATGACTCTATTTGGGAAATGTATGTCATAGCCTACAGTATCTATTAAGTTATTCATGGTTAAGATACTATTATATGAGTTCGTCCTTGGGACTAATAACTTGTTCTAGATATTATTACATTACCAGTTGGCCGAAAAATAGTTTCCTTAGGCAGTATCGTCTATAGCAGCTGGGTTGTGGTACACTCTATATAGGTGACACACCTTTGAGTGTTTGGTCTCTTTGAGCATTAGACGATACTTCCCTAGAGTTGATATGCATAGAGCCACATAGTTACACATTCACTTGGTGATCTACAACGTTAAGTATCACGAACTAACATTGTATGACTTTAGAGGTTCAGATCCGAATAGACTAGATGAAAGAATGACTATTCCTATGATTCGAGTCCTTGATGATGCATTATATTGTTCGATTATAGGGTGTCCATGTCTGTGAGTGAAAGTTCTAGATAATGCTCCCCGTGGTCTATGTCCTGGTGACCTTTCAGAGGTTTGAGTCTTGGATGATGTTTTCAAGGTTTGAGCACCGGTTGATTGTTCTTGGGTAAGGGACCCAATGGATTGTTCTTGGGTCAGGGACCCAGTTGATTATTCTTGGGTCAAGGAACCATTTATTATCATACCATCTGGCCTTGGCTAGCTTCCCCCAGTTAGAGGCCAGGTTAGGAGGACTAAGGACTCGAGCCCCTATTTGATAACTAGGGGTTTGAGTCACCATATGATACTGATTCATTAATCCATACACCTATACATACCCTAATTATATATGGGTGTACCCAATAGGCTTATAGGGGCTCAAAAGGTGTACATGCATAGACATTAGGGCTTTACACCCATGTATAGTCATACACCCTGGCTACATGATATTGAGAGTTGGTGTTTTTGTGATTCTTGTAGTTGGGTTATTAAATCCTTTGCCATCAGTTACTAATCCTTGTATTACTACATCTACAAACCCCATGGTTGTGCATAGGTGTACCTTCTAGGCTTTTGGGGGCTCAGTTTTTTTACAAGCGTAGATATTTGAGCCTTGAACCCATGTACAAAAATGACCCCCTCCCCAAAAAAAAGTGCTCAAAAATATGCCTTGAAAGTGCCCAGAATCGTAATTTCTATATAGCTAAATATCCGTGCGCGATATCAAAAATTCGACTTCATATTCTTGTTCAGGGGGTCAAATTGAGTGGGGAATGAGTCTAACCCCAATTTAAAAGTAAACGATTAGAAATTTCAATTTTCATTATTTTCTTATCTAGAATTGATCCGCGACAATGCTGCGACGTGACAAGTCCGCATCACGGACCAAATGCGGACCTATGTATTTTGTTGCCAGTGATTTTATCTCGGTCCAAGGCTCTTGGGTCTTAGGCGTAAGCCTTCCCACACATAAAAATATCTATACTTTGACAATATTTCATCCTCATATCTTCCAATACATTCCCAAATACTCTCTGAAACACTTGTTGAGGGGTTTGTACCCATCAACCTTTTTAGGGTGTTTGTATTGCATCAACCTTGTTAGGGGTTTGTACTCCATCAACCTCATGAAGGGTTTGTACCTCATGCCCCTCTCCAAGGCTTGGATCGCACTATAATGGTCACTCCTTACACTCATATTATGTTCTATATAAGCATGGTTTACTTCAAGCAATATTCATACATGTCATATTGTTAATATGCTATTCATTGCTTACGATTACACATTTTGTCTACAATGCCTATATCTTGTTGCATTGCGTCCTACATACTTAGTACATTTAAACAACAATCATAATGAAGGGAAATAGACAAAACATGCAAAACAACAATCATAGAAATGCAATAAATGTAGATCATCTCAAATCAACTACCCATGGTTCCCACAATCCCAAGTTATGGGTGCTTAGCTACTAATGGTTAAGGCAAAACCAAAAAAAATTCAAATACAAGACATAGTTGAAAATTTAACTGAAACAATAAAGAGTGATACACCACAAGTTGCAAATCACAAGCTTGATAGATTGAGAAAGATAACAATGTATGATCTGCACTACCCAAAAATGGGTTTTCCAAGAGAAAATTAAAATCTATTCTAAAACCCTAGAATATTTTAAAGAGAATATTTAAAGGCAATTCAATGTTCAAGTATGGTGTCTCACTAAATAAAATCCTAACTTAAAGTATATATAGTACTTACAATTTTAACCCTTAAAATTACACAGAAAAGACAAGTGGCAATCGGTACGTCTCACAGGTACGAATCATAGGGTGACCTATGAGTTGTAATCAGGGTCTCGTATCAGGAACTTGGTATTTTGAACTTGACTATTATGACCTACTGGTATGAGTCATTGCTTGAGCTATGACCCGTATACTCTTCTCATAGTCTAGGCCTTCTGTTTTTGGTCCAAAATTTTGGCTCTCTATTTCTGGCTATGATTCCATCTATACGAGTCGTATTGAGACCTATGACTCATAGGGTGGCCTCGTAAGGCTGACCTCCACTTACTAGATTTCAGATTTTTGCTCTATGTTTCTAGCTACGAGATCACCCTACAACTCATTGCTTGGGCTATGACTCATAGGTGAGCTTGTATCTTCTGCACTTCAGCAAAGTTTGTAATTTTTCTCCAAACTCATGCCAACCTGTCTTTTCTGCAATAACAACACATTATCACATAAAAACCATAAAAAAATCGCATCAAGAACTCACAAAATTCCATATTTTAGGCATCAAATGTGCTATATTCTGATAGCACATCAACACCCTCAACTTAGAGTTGTTGCTTGTCCTCAAGCGACGACTCAATCTAAGCAGACAATGAAAAACCATAGTAGTTATACTAATGGCATTTTCATAACAAGATTGTAAGATTGCAAGGCTACTAAGCAAAACAAAATACAAAGATGCATCTGGCAACCCAACTATGATAAGCTAAAGAGCATCAACCATCCACAATCACTAGTATAGTCATATGCTAATAAAGTATTGCAAATTCCCTCACAGAAAAAAAGTCCTTCTTGCTCACTCAAAAAGAATTTAGAATTCAGGGACTATGGAAGCATTATCACTCTCACAAATGAAATTCATGGAAAATGACTAACACCATAGGCTTGCCCCTATACTCAATTTCTAGATTGGCGACATAGTGGATTTGGATCACTTTAGGACTTAATGACTTGTAAAATAGGCTCATGGGGATTTGGTATGGCATTTTAGGCAAGTAGTGACTAAAAGCTATCATTGAACCATGCTTACCAACTCTTTTACCTTCATAATCCAACCATTTTTACTAGATCCACCCTTATTCTCCTATTTCATGCTTTCCCCGGGTGTCTTTTTTCTCTTTTCTGTTGTGCCTTATTTCTGAACTCATTTTTGCTAATTTGTTTTTCAATTCAAGGCACTTTTCATTTCTTGTTCCTCACCCGGCTCATGATTTTTCATTTCTTTCTCTCTTTCCCAACTAACCACCTTATTTTCATTACTTTACCAAAATAAGGGCCACCCTCAAATTAGGCTTTTAGCTTGAGGTGAAGTACACAATATTTATTCCCTAAACCAGGGCCACCATTTGTAGCTACCCTCAACTTAGGCTTTCAGCCTCAATCAGGTTCACATATGCAAGGGTAGATCAAGGCCAATATTAAGGTATTTCATAAAACAAGGCTGAGCTAATTAGGTGTCAAGAAAGAATGAGTGCATGAGAGGCTCAAATATTTGGAGTAAAGGGTTCTCTAACACATTTGGTAGGTCATTTAGGCAAAAGTGGGATCACTAGAAGAACAAAGGCCTAAGATCCCTTCCAAATCAACTGTATCACCAAACCAGTCTTAGAGTAATAGGGCAAGTTCTGAGTCTATACATGATACATGAATACAGCAAAATAAGCCATACTGACATTGCACAAACAATCATGTATAGATGCACAGGTCATATTTTCAGCCTCAACTTACCTTTACATTATCAGCACAACTTCACCAGATAATCCAAATGCATGATTGCATCAATAACCAACAATCTCAAAAATTTTGGGTGTACCTAAATTTTTCAAACCATTCAAAAAGAATTTAAAGACTATGTATACGCCAAAAGACCATACTACTATATATTTACACATTATCCGCACTACCTAAACATGCCGATTCAATAGAAATTTTAACATCCACAAGGAAAAACAAACACAGCAAGAAAACCTTGGGATCAAAAGTAGGGGAAGTTATGGACTCGAGGCTACTCAAACTTCACCATATCCCATAACTTCCCACACCCCACCAAAATAGAATACTTTGTCCTAAAAGTAAAGACAAGAAGAAGAGGTACAAGGAGCATACCTTAGGTTGCCTCCCAGGAAGCATCTGATTTATTATTGCGGTACGAGATGAAGCTTTTTTTTGTACTCATACATCTTTAAGGTCCTAATCTTCCACTATCATAATTTCTTCTGTATCACCCATGTACAGTTTGACCCTCTAACCATTGATTTTGAAGATTTTACCATCCCTGCTTTCTAATTCAATGGCACCATTACTAAAAATATGTACCACCATAAAAGGTCCCATCCACTTGGATCTGAGTTTCCCGAGAAACCACTTCAACCTAGAGTTATAAAGCAAAACCATATATTCTGGAGCAAATTGGCAGTTCTCAATTCTGTGATCATTATGAATTTTCATACTTTTCTTTTACAATGCAGAGCTCTCATATGCTCGCAACCTAAACTCATCAAGTTCATTTACTTGCATTAACCTAGATGTTGCTACTTCATTCTAGTCTAGATTTACCTTCTTCTGTGCCCATAGTGCCTTATTCTCAAGTTCAACTGGCAGATGACACATTTTCCCAAACACCATTGATATGGAGACATTTTAATTAGAGTTTTGAAGGCTGTGCATTAGGCTCATCAGACATCGTCCAACTTACTTGACCAATCAGTGCGATTCATATTCACCATTTTGGATAAGATTTGTTTATCTACCTATTTGATACTTTGACTTTCCAACTTGTTTAGGGATGGTACGAGGTTGCCAATCGGTGCTTCACATCATACCTTTCAAGGAGAGCTTTGAGTAGTCGATTGCAAAAGTGAGAAACACCATCACTGATAATTGCCCTAGGCGTACTAAACCTAGAAAAATGTTTCTTTAGAGAAACCCGGTGACATTCTTGCCCTTATTGTGTGGTAAGGCTATGGCCTCTAGCCTTTTAGAGTTATAATCAATAGCAACCATAATGTACTTATTATCATGAAAGCTAACAAAAGGTCCCATAAAATCAATGCCCCAAACATCGAATAGTTCTATCACCAAAAATAGAATTTAGAGGAAGTTTGTGCCTTCACAAAACCTCGCCCTCTCTTTGGCATCTATCACAGAACATCACATAATCATGGGTATCTTGATGTATAGAAGGCCAATAATAGCCACACTGTAAACTTTATAAGCAGTCCAAGCTCCACTATGGTGGCCACCCACCAACGATGAGTGGCATGCTTCAAGAATACTAATCATCTCAATTTCTAGAATAAATCTATAGATGATCCCATCCACATAAATATGAAATAAGTATGGCTCATCCCAGAAGAACTTCTTTTCGTCTTGCATAAACTTGCAACATTGATGTATGCTCAAATAAGGAGGCACTATATCACTCACCAAGTAGTTAGCATAGTCTGCACACCAAGGTATAAGATCATGTGAAACTGCCAAAACTCTCTCATCAGCGAATGAATCATTGATGTCATGTCTATCATCAAATTTCATCATAGCTTCATCTTTCAATCTAGAAAGATGGCCGGCTACCAAATTTTCTAACCCCTTTCTGTCAATCACATCAAATTTGAATTCTTGCAAGAGGAGTACCTATCTGATCAGTCTCAATTTTGCATCCTTTTTAGCCATCAGATATTTGAGTGCTGCATGGTCATTGTGCATTATTAGCTTAGCTCCCAAAAAATATGAATGAAATTTTTCAAAGGCAAAAACCAACGCCAGCAATTTTTGTTCAGTGACTGTATAATTCTTTTGGGCCACATTAAGTGCTTTGCTAGCATAATAGATAGGATGTAGAGTCCTATCCCTGCGCTACCGTAGTACCACACCTAGTGCAACCCCACTTGTGTCACACATTAGTTAAAATGGTTTTGACTAATTCAGGGCCACAATAATGGGTGCCGAAGTCAAGTTTCTTTTCAATTCTTTGAAGGCTTACATTCATGCATCATCAAATACAAACTTGGCAACTTTCTCCAACAACTTGCATAAGGGTTACGAGGTTTTGGAAAAATCCTTTATGAAGCGTCAGTAGAACTCTGTATGGCCTAGAAAACTCCAGATACCTTTCATAGAGATTGGTAGTGGCAATTTCTTGATAAACTCTATTTTTGCTTTATCCACCTTGATTCCCTTGCCTAAAATTCTATGACCAAGCATGATGCCTTCTTTGACCATCAAATGACATTTCTCCCAATTCAACACCAAATGACTCTCAATACACCTCTGGAACACATCACGCAAATATGACAAGCATTTTTCAAAAGACTATCCAACCATACTTAAATCACCAATGAACACCTCTATAGTGCTTTCAAACATGTTCGAGAAAATAGACATCATGCATCTTTGAAATATGGCTAGAGCATTACATAGTCCAAAAGGCATTCTCTTAAATGCAAAGGTACCATATAGGCATGTGAAAGTTGTCTTCTCGTGATCCTCAAGTGCAATAACAATTTGGTTATACTTGGAATATCTATCAAGGAAACAATACCTTCCCTTCTCTGCTAGTCTGTCAAGCATTTGATCCCTAAAGGGCATAGGAAAATGGTCTTTCTAGGTGGAAACATTGAGTTGTCTGCAATCCATACACACTCTTCATTCGGTGACTGGTCACATAGGAATCAACTCATTTTTGCATTAGACACCACTGTGCTACCTCCCTTCTTTGGCACACACTGCACTGGACTAACCAATTCACTGTCGAGGATCGGGTAGATTACTCCTGCATCCAACCACTTGATGATTTTCTTCCACATAACCTCTTGCATTAGGTGGTTCAACCCTCTCTGATGTTCAATATAGGTTTGTAATCCTTGACTAGTTGAATCTTATAAGTACATATCCCAGATGGTATTCCAATAATGTCTGCTATTGTCTACCCAATGGACCTGTTGAATTGCTTGAGAATGGAGATTAGGGCCTCTATTTGGATTTCACTTAAATTGGCTGCAATTATGACTGGCAGTGTGTTTTTCCTTGCAGGTATGCATACTTCAAGATGTGCAGGTAGTGTCTTTAACTCTAAGTCAGGTGGGACTTCTATAGAAGGCTTTGTAGGTGGCGTTTCCCTATTGTGCAAATCCTACTCCAACCTAGCCTGTCGCCTAGGCCCAAATGTCACTCCAAGAGTATTTACCATTTCCTCATAATCAAGAATACTTTCACTATCAAAATTCATTAACACAATTGCCAAAGGTTAAAATCCCAAACTCAATTCAACTGGGATCTCCACTACATCATCCTCGCTCATTTCAATCATTGAGATGACTTGCAATTAACAACTCTTTCTATCTTGTTGGCATACTTGAAACACAACTGGTTCTTCACCAAACCTGAAAGTAAGCAGACTCTTTTCCATATCAACCAATGCTCGGCTTGTGGCTAATAGAGGTCTTTCCACGATGATAGGAACTGGAAAATTAACCTCACAGTCAAGTATAACAAAATCTATGAGAAATACAAATTTATCTACCTTGACCTGCACATCATAAAGTATTCCCACAGGCTTCTTGATTGTTCTGTCTGCCATAACCAACTGCATCTTTATAGGGACAAGAATACCCAAGCTAAGCTTTCTGAATATGGTAAGAGGCTTTAGGTTAATGCTGGCTCCCAAGTCACATAGTTCTTTGGCAAATGTAAGTTCCCCAATTCCGTATGGTATGATGAACACACCCAGATCTTCCCGCTTCTGCACTAATATCTTTGTGGTGATGGCACTACAATATTGAAAATTCTAGTAAAGGTTTTGGCTAGCTTTTTGCATCTTCTTAACTAGATCTTTCATCAATTTAGCGTAGCCCCGCATCCTTTTAAGAGCTTCAACTAAGGGGATGTCCACTGATAACTTCTTAAGCATCTCAAAAAATTGTTCAAATTTACCTTCCTCTATTCTCTTCCAAGCCTTTGGGGAAAAAGTAGAGGGGCCCTTAGAAAGGTTTTATATTTCTTTGGTTGCTCTTTTGTGCTGGGTGCTTTAGTCTCTTCATTTACACTCTTCTTATGGTTTCAATACATAAACCTTGGCATAGGTGGACCAATAGTGCTTTTGCCACTCTGAATCATGACTACCATAAGATTTCCTTGGTTTTTAGGATTTTGAACTATGTTGTTTGACAAGGTGCCCTTTTGGCGTTAATCCGATTGTGAAGAAACTTGCCAAAGTCATTTAATCACCACAAAGTGAGACTCTATCTTTTGGTTTATACTTGAAATGTCTGATTTCACTCCCTTCAAAGTATCATCTTCATGGTTGGCTCTTTTCAACAACTTGTCAAACATCTCTTCAAGCCTCGAAGTGCTTGGCATGGCATTATGATCGTGGAGTGGCATATAAGGACATTCCTATAACCATCTCTTCTATCTCATTAGACACTCGAGACTCTCTCTCTTTCATAGTAGCCACCTCGATTATCTTTATAAGCACCATCACGGTTGTAGTTTCGACCTTGATTCCCAGAACCTTGCCTCTAATAGTCCAAGTTGGACCCTTGGGGGTTATTCTGGAAACTCGCCGCTTGGTTACTCACAAAACAAGCATCTTCATCAATGAATGGATCTTCATATATGGGAGCCTTAGGAGTTTGGTGAGTGACCGCTTGGACACTTGCTTGGTTTTGTTTCAAGACCAAGTCCATATTTTGCGAAGTTGTGCAAGTTTCTCTATGATCTCTTCATTGACAATTGCATGCTCATTGTTGGTGTTGACCGCACAAGAAGTCTTCATTGTACCTCTCTCTAATTGACCCCATTCTCTATTGGTTTTAACCATTTGTTCCATCCTTGCGGCTATCAATGCAAAATGTTGGTCAAGAAATATGCCTCCCATGATTGTGTCGGCACAAGCTTGACTATTCTCGTCAAGTGCCCAATAGAAAATCTCAACCAAGGCATCATTAACAATCTTATGATCGGGGACCATCTTAAAGTATTTAGTAAATCTCTCCCATTTGGTACTAATAGAGTCACCCAACAATTGCTCAAAGTTGTGTATTTGATCATTAGCTTTAGCTTCTTTGATCTTGGGAAATATCTTTCTAGAAACACTCTCTGAAGCTCTGCCCAACTTGTTATATTACCTAGAGGAAGCTCAGACAACCACACAATTGCATTCCTAGTTAGTGATAATGGAAACACCCGCAAACCAATGGCATCAAGAGAGAGATTTTGTTTCTCCATGACACTATTGCAAACAAAAACCATATTATAGAGATGATGGTCGAGATTTTCTGAAGGTAGCCCTGTGAATAATCCACGGTTTTGGAGCATTTGAAGTTACCCACTTGACACTGAGAACTTAGTGTCTGCCAATAATAGAGGCAATACTATAGCACCAGTAACATCCATAGCCATAGGATTCAGACGATATTGGTTGCAACCATAAGTGTTCTCATTAAAATTCCTATGTTTGTGGCCTATCATTCTTCGGGGGTGGATTTTTTTCTCTTCTCATATCATCATTCATATTCATTTCTTCCTCGGCCATGATATCATTATTCACCTGAGCTAATCTTCTAAAAATTGAATGGACCTCCAAATTGATCAGA
>DF358351.1:89370-101348 GCA_000787875.1 Solanum virginianum
GATCAGAGCTAAGGGATTGCCTTGGCTCCTTGTGTTAGGCATACAACCTAGTAAACCCTGCAAGTAGAATTAAACCACAAAAACAAAAATAAAAGTAAAATATAAGAGAGTTTAGGAACTAACACTTAAACTAACTAATAGTGACATCAAGTTAAAACCTAGTCGTATTCCCTAGCAATAGTGCCATAATTTTTGATGATGTTAACACTTCAATAAGAAAGTGGTCCCTGACAGTAATTAACCTAACCAAAGGTTAGGGTCGAATTCACAGGGAATACAGGGTTTGATTACAAGAATTAACTATTAATCATTTTGAGTATTTATAACTAAAATCTCCAAACACAAGGGGGAGGGGGTTTACAATTTGAAAATAAATTAAAAATAAAATAAATACTATGCTATCATATTAGGTAATACTCAAATTTAGGGACAACTTAGGAATTGTGTTCCCCATGGCTTGTTGACTCGATTGCCCTAGACAACATAACTACAATTGGAACATTGCATACAAGACAGTAACTTAGGTTCTTTCAGCCCTTATGTGAACATGAAGGTTAAATATCACCATGGTACTTGGTCGGCAACCATGGTGTGCCAACTAACCATTACCTATTGTCTAGTCAACCTCCCCTTTGTCAGGTTTTGTTGATTAGATGAGAACACATCAATCAAATCTTGTCATCTACTTCCCTTTCCTCTTAGTCACTACCTTGGTCAGGATCGTGATAGTAGGCAGGGTTTGGTATTGGCCACCACCAAACAACAATCATAATGAGGGGAAATAGAAAATACATGCAAAAGAACAATCATAGAAATGCAATAAATCTAGGTCATCTCAAATCAATTACCCATGGTTCCCACAATCCCAAGTTGTGGGTGCTTAGCTACTCATAGCTAAGGCAAAACCAATGAAAATTCAAATACAAGACATTGTTGAGAATTTAACCCAAAGCAATGAAGAGTGAGACACCACAAGTTGCAAACCACAAGCTTTACAGATTGAGAATGATTACAATGTATGATTTGCACTCCCCAAAATTGGGTTTTCCAAGAGAAAATTAAAAACTATCCTAAAACCATAGAATATGTTAGAGAAAATATTCAAAGTCAATTCAATGTTCAAGTCTAGTCTCACACAAAATAAAACCATAACTTAAAGTATATATAGTAGTTACAATTTTAATCCTAAAAATTATACAGAAAAGACAGTTGGCAATCGGTATGACTCGTAGGGTGACCTATGAGTCATAATCAGAGTCTCGTATTAGGCACTTGGCATTTTGGACTTGACTATTACAATCCACTGGTATGAGTCATTTCTTGAGCTATGACTCGTATGGTATTCTCATAATCTAGGCCTTCTGATTTTGGTCCAAAATGTTGGATCTCTGTTTCTAGCTAGGATTCCACCTATACGAGTCATATTGAGACCTATAACTCATAAGGTGTCCTTGTAAAGATGACCTCTACTTAGCAAATTTCTTATTTTTGCTCTCTGTTTTAGGCTACGAGATCTCCTTAAGACTCACTGCTTGGCCTACGAGTCTTAGGTGAGCTTGTATGTTCTGTACTTTAGGAAAATGTGCAATTTTTCAAAAAATTATGCCAACTTACCTTTTTTACATTAACAACACACAAACACATACAACTTATAAAAATTTCCTTCTTTTAGGCATCACATGTTCCATATTCTGACAACACATAACTAGTGAGGTGCATCGGTTGGCTAGATTAGAGGTTAGGTTAGAAAAGGTGGGCACTGGTGGTGTTATTGTTATTGATTATTCTAAATCTTCATTGGTTGATGCGGTAAGAGCAAAGCAAGATCTTGATTACTCCTTGTTAGAATTGAAGGCTTTGGTGAAAGAGGGAAAGTTGGAGTCCCAATAGGAAGATGGTGCCTTTAGTTTCCAAGGTAAGTAGTGTGTGCCTTGTGTTGATGGCTTGAGAGAAAGGATCCTCGATGAGGCTTATAATTCTTCTTATTTTATTCACCCCAGTTCTACCAAATTTATAGAAGCTTGAAGAATGTGTGTTGGTGGGGAGGCATAAGGAAAGACATTGCAAAATTTGTTTCTAGTTGCCATAGTTGCCAATAAGTCAAGTCCAAACATCAAAAGCCAGGTGGTCTAACCCAAGACATAGAGGTTCCTACTTGGAAGTCGGAAGAGATTAATATGAACCTTGTGGTTGGGATGATCATCTTCCATTGACCAAGTTTACCTATAACAATAGCTATCATTCTAGCATCGGTATGGCTCCTTTTGAGGCTCTTTATGGTAGACATTGTAGATCACCGGTTGGGTGGTTCAAAGTTGGAGAAATGGTTTGTTGAGTCCGGATCTGGTTACGGATGCTGTGGAGAAGGTAAGGATGATTAGAGAAAGGTTAAAGGTTGGGTGGTTCAAAGTTGGAGAAGTGGCTATTTTAGGAGCAAATCTGGTAATAGAGGCTCCTGAGAAGGTTAGCATGATTAGGGAAGGGTTGAACACGACCCAAAGTCATCAAAAGTCCTATGTCGATAAGAGGAGAAAGGATCTTGATTGTAAAGTTAATGATTGCGGCTATTTGAAGGTTTAACACATAAAAGTATGGTTACCCGTAAAGAGGGAAATAAGTTCATAGTTGTGAATCTTCTTAGTGGGTCGAGAAAGATTATTGGGGTTTCATACGAATGGGAAGTACCTTGGGAAAAGGATATGGTTCATCCAATTCTTCATATTTCTAGGATTGAGGAAATGTGTTGGTGATTCGAGTGTTATGAGACTCTTGAGGTTATGGATGTTGTGGAGGATGGGTTAACTTATGAGGGGGTCCGGTGGAGAAGTTGGGTTGATATAAGTAAAGGTTGATTGATAAAGGTGTAGTGATTGTCAAGGCCCTTCGAAAGAGTTATCAAGATGATATTTTCTCTCGGGGAGCCGGAGTGGGCATGGAAAAGCGATATCCGTACCTCTTTCATTCTACTCAATCTTATGATATTATGTCAAACTCCTTTTTGTATTTCATGTCTCATGTTTCTGCCCCAAAGTAATTTGCATGCATTCATGTTTACATTGAAAAGGTTCATGGTGATTTTACACTTATGTTGCGATTTTGAAAATGATGTTTTAAAGTTTATTATTGCATTCTTGTTGGGGCTAATCTCTCAATGATTACTTTTATCTTGTACATTTATATGACATTCGAGGATGAATATTCCCAAAGGGGAGATATTGAAACAACCCCCAGAAATGAAAGTGCCTAAAAATCAGCCTCGGAAGTGCTTGGAATCGTAATTTCTATATATCTTAAAATTCATGCGCAATATCAAAAATATGACTTTATATTCTTGTTCAGGGTGTCAAATTAAGTGGGAAATAGGTCTAATCCTAATTTAAGAGCAAACGATTAGCAATTTCAATTTTCATAATTTTCTTATCCTGAATCGATCTGCGACAATGCCACGACGCGCAACTGTCGTGGACATGTGTTAATTTTTCCTCCGTGACAAGTCGGTGTTGTTCACCAGATGTGGACCTATGTATTTTGTTTCTGGTGATTTTCTCTCGATCCAAGGCTTTTGGGTCTTGGACCTAAGCCTTCCTACATGTAAAAATACCTATACTTAGCCTCATTTCATCTTCATATCAACCAAGACATTCCTAAATACTCTCTCAAATACTTCGACAGTATTTCATCTCCATATTTTAAGTCTCCATCTCTAATCTTCTTCAAGGATTCTCCAAGAGCTAAGGTATGTGGGTTTCTTTCATTGGTTCCTTTCAATCATGATACCCTAGCTTTCTTTTACTCTAAATTATATGATTTAAAGTTGATTTACTCATGGGTCTCATTTATTATGAAATTTACTCCACACTATATTGGGATTTATGATATTGTGATTGTTTTACTATGTTTGGGCTGTCTAAGATCTATTATGATACTTGAGGAATGGTTTTGATGTATATTGCTTAAGGGTGTTGCCAAGTGTCTATTGTTGGTTTTACATTAGATTTTTTAGCATGATAACACTCTTGAATTGTATCGTTTTACACAGACCACTACACACTGGCCAAGTGTTCGATAAAATGTTCGGTTATGGATTCTTGAGGAATTGAAGGTTCAATGTATAGTTATGAGTTGAATGACTATATGATGATGAAAAAAATGTATGTATATGATGATTAAAGGAATGTAGCTATAAGATGATGAAAGGAGTGTATATATATAATATTATCTCAATAGTTTTGGGGATAACCAATTCTCATCCGAGAGGTTATAGGCTCGGATAACCTTGTTGAGGGGTTTGTACCTCGATCACCTCGGTCGAGAGGTGGCAGGCCCATACAACCTTGTTGGGGGTTTGTACCCATCAACGTTGTTGGGGGTTTGTATCCATCAATCTTGTTGGGGGTTTTCTACTCCATCAACCATGTTGGGGGGCTTGAACTCCATCAACCTCATGAAGGGGTTTGTACCTCATGCGCTCTCCAAGGAGGTGGTAGGCCTTGGATTTCACTATAATGGTAACTCCTTACACTCGTATTATATTCTATATTAGCATGATTTTACTTCAAGAATTATTCATACATGTCATATTTTTAGTATGCTATTCATTGCTTACGATTACGCATTTCGCCTATGATGCCTATCTCTTGTTGCATTGCATCCTACATACTTAGTACATTCAAATGTACTAACGTATACTCTATGCGTATATGATATCACCATGTAGGAACCGGAGCTCTTATTGATTCTCCTCGTGACTAGACAGATTATTCAAGTTAGCTTATCGTGAGTCCTTAAGTCTAAGGACGATATCTATCTTCTCTCAAGCTTATGTTTAGATTATGTCTTATATGTTTGGATTACCTACTGCCATTAGTATGAAGGTGAGCCTGGTTGCTTGTCTTGGCCTCCGCTAAGTATCTAAGGTTTAAAGGTATTGTTGGACACGATATGTATTATGTTATGAGATTTGAATCTCTCTTGACTCTTATTATTATGATATGAACGTGTCCTTTAACCCTAGTTATACCTATTTCTACTTCTATATTGCTATTTTATTGCTTCCACGACCAAGGATGTGTAATGATGCGCTAAGACGCTTGCTTTGGATCCCTTTGGGTTTCCCTTGCACCGTGTCATCTCTAAGCCCTAGGCTTGGGTCTTGACATGTACAACGTTATACCTTAGTACGGTGACAGTTGTGATATGGTTTTACATGGGTTTCGTTAGTTGGCATCATTACACATAACTTGAGTTGTTTAGTTAGCATTTGGTGGTTCTCCAGACATGCTTATTTCTTTATCTAAGTTTAGAATTACTAGCTTTACTATAGTTTCTACATTTGGGGCATTCTATATTTACAGTATTTTACTCAGTCAGTCGATGATGCCTATTAGGTGCCTGTTACCGATAGTTGCCCCTATATTTTTCAGCTTCCCGTAGTGCAAGTTCAGGTACTAGCTCTAGTCACTGAGCTAGAGGCTTGTGGATCATTCTGGAGACTTGATGAGCATCAACAACTCTTGAAATTCTACTGTCTTCTTTTGTTTTGACGACCATCTACTGTATGCAGACATTAGTCTTGTACACTATAGTTCTGGATTGTTATGTAGGAGCTTCTCCTGAGTTATGTCTATTTTTATTATTTTGTATATATGTGAGTATGTGCTCGAGTTTATAATAGCTCTATACAGATGACTTCCAGGTTCTGGATAGGTTGTGATTGTGTTATTGGTACTATGCTCGTATTGCCATTTTCAGTGACTCATGAAAGGTACTATGTGTTGGATTGGGTTGGCTTGTCTATAGGCTGGATCGAACGGGCACCATCATGACCTAAAAAGTCAGGTCGTGACAACAACACCTTCATCTCTGTTTGTTTTAATTAAATAACCAAAATAAGATAAATAATATATGTAAGGTGTTGTGGTGCTATTATTAATTGTCGTGATTTCTTACCAATGCTAACTTAATCTCTCTATATCGACTATGGATTTTAACTTGAAGTGAGGTTCTGACTTCTTAAAGTCAAGCAATAGAATAGCCTTATTTTCAACACAAGTAGTTGTGTCCTTTTTTAATTTCATCTCCTTAAAATGCTAAATGTATTGGCTATCCTGTTTTCTATCTAAACCCATAGAAATTCATAGTTTGTTTCATCTTCTTCCTACATCAATTTTTACTTATTAGATGTAAATGAACCAAATCGGTTAACTTTACTACTATGGAATCTGTTTTCTTTAATTTTCTTGATCTGTTGTCCTCATATATATGGTTGTCTCTATTCAATCAGTTGTTTCCTGATTGGAACCAATATTTCATTAAGCATGTTAGGTTAGGCTATGTTGAATTCTTCAACATGATTTACTTTCCCCAGTTTTAGAATGACTATTTTAGTTAGCTCATTTGCTATAGGTTATTTTCATGCTACGTTGCCGTATTTTTAGTTAGATCATTTGTAATTCTTCTAAATGTTTAAAATTTGCATCAAAAAGAATATTGAGTTTTCATATAAGTAATGTTGAGTTTGGCCTTTGTGTGGTTATTTGTGAAGTTATGAACCACCTGATCACTGCTTTGTTTTTCATCTCTTGTGTAATATATATTTCTTGCCATCTGATGCCTTTGGGAGTTTGGGAGTGCTTTTCTCATTCCGAATTGTGTTTGTTGAGTAAATGTTTTTAGATAACCACATTGGGGATCCTATTTAGCATATGCATATAGTAAGGAATTCCAGTCTATTTATTCCTAGGCAGAGAACGTGTTTAAAGAATACAATTTTGTTTTGGTTCTATAAAAATATTAGAAAAAATAATGTAATCCATGCTTGTAGCTTGATCCATGAAATGTGAGTTTTCAAAATTCCTTCTTATTCTGTTAGCATATATATGTGTGTGTAGGAATGTCCTTTTAGAATTTTTATATATATAGTAGCCTCTTTAAAATTTTAAAGGATTATGATTTATGTTTTTGTCAAAATTTTATGAATAGTTCCATTATAACTTATATATTATCAGACATGAGTTCATATTAGGCTTAAAAGACGTTGATGTCACCCAAGTTACACCTTCTTTTCAGAGGATAAAGTAGTTGTTATCAAGATATATAACCTAACCAAGGTTTGGGTCATACCACAATGAATACGTAGACTCAAGACAATTCACCAATTTGAAATTGGAAAAATTAACCAACTTAATTCCTGCGGGGGGAGGGGCGGTTGGGGGTTAGCAATAATCAATGAGAAAATATAAAATAAACTATCACAAGAAAGAAGTCAATAATAAAGAGGAACTAGGGTATTGTGTTCCTTATGATTCCCCAACTCAGTATCACTGGATAACCTAATTCTTTTATGGTGTATAGCATACAAGACGGTAATTTAAGTTCACCAAACCCTTAGGTCAATGGTGAGAGGTGAATATCACTATGAGACTTGGCCTTCTCCATAGTGTGTATTACTAACCATTGCATATTAGACCCAGTACAACCTCCGCTTGGCCTAGTTTGGTTCATTAGGCGATAACACATCAATTGAATGCTATTATTTAATCTTTTTTGCTATTCATTGCTACCTTGGTCCTGTCAGTAACACTAGGCAAATTCTAATGATAGCCACCACCAGAAAATATGCAAAATGAAGAGAGTTAATTAATACATGCATATACACCTTCCAAGAATTGTGAATTATCCAGCTTTATTTTGTTAGTTCTTCATGGTTCCCACAACCCTAGTTGTGAATTTAGCTACTTATAGTATGTGTAGATCCAAGAATTATGAACTGAAAGGACATAAGTGAACACTTACACAATAAAATTAAGAGCAAACAATCAAACTTCAATAAGAATCACAAGCTTAAAGATTGAATTAAACCATATTTATTCTCAAAGACTATCCAATATGATCTTAAAATTTTATCTCTGGAAATATTGAGTTCTCTGAGTACTAGGTGAAAACTTCTGAAAAATAACCTAAAAAACCTATTTATAATAATTAAATTCAAATTCTAAACAAAATAGGAGAATTGGTCGGTGCACTATACAAAAGGTACTTTACGGCCTGTATTGACTTCTACAGCTCATGATCGGCGTCTCATACTCAGCTGCTAGAATTTTGGACTTCCGTTCTATGACACTCCTCTACGACTCATAAAGTGATTTACAACCTATAAAGGGGGTTATGTTTGATGACATTCTAACAAGTTCAATTCTTGATCCGTAAGGTACAAATCCTCTTCTACCACTCATAAACACCCCTATGACTCGTTTTCATGTTCATAGACTAAACATAAAAAAATAGCCCCTCACTGGAAATGTTCACCAAAACCTCTCTATAACCCATAGAATGATCTACGAACCGTAAAGGGTCTCTTATAACAGAAAAAAGTAGCAGCTTCTGCAAGTTTTCCCAAAATCATGGCCCACCTATAATCCTGCAAATATAAATACAAAATAGTTAAAACTCACATCACGTTGAGAACACACAAAATTCCAAGTTTTAAGCATCAAAAGTTTTGCATTTTGGCAGCACAATAGATGTATGGTGTGGACTAAAACCATTAAGTTTGTTCAAATGTCGTTTTTTGGAAAATTGGTAATTTTGTTTGCTACTTGCATCTTTAATACTTGGGATAGTAATTTATTGTGTGATTTACTTGACTCCATATTTTTTTTATTTTATGTCATTCAAAGTTGAATCGTCTTAGTAATCTCCTTAGTCTTATTATTGGCAAGGATATTTTGGGAGCAAAATATGGATTCGTAATTCAGGACTCTTGCGAGTCTAATAAACTTGAGATCATCATACCCACACATCACTACCAAAAAAACTATAAATACCAACCTCAAAATTATCAAACACTAATGGAAGTCAATAATTTTCGACTTACGAAAGTCGATTTTGTTAAAATAATTTAAAAAATTAAAAAACTTACGAAAATCGACTTCAAAAAGTCGGTATTTAATGAAAAATAGTAGGAAAATAGTATACCAACCATCAAAGGTCAAAACATTTTCCAAAATATAGATACATGAAAAACCAATCTGTTTATGTCAGTATTGAATTTAATAAATAAAAAGTAATGATCGTCTCAGTCATTTTTGAGCTTATCTGTAAAAATTACTATTTTACTCTTTTATAAACTGTTCTGGATCTATTTTGACATATTTGTATTGTCGAAACTTAAATCCTAAGTTCTAAAAGTTGAAAATATGAGTTTTTACATTTTTGGAAGCATAAATTGTTAAAAAAAGTGAGTTTTTATGACAGTTTAAGTTTTGAGTGTCGGGTCAAAAATCCATTGATTCCATTAGCTCTAGAACGTCAAATTTGGTCTAGAAGAAGTTATAGAATGAAATTCAGAGTAAAAATGAGGATTTGGACCCAAAGTTGCAATTTTAGTTGTTTCCGAAGACAAAGTTTGACTTTTTCAAGTTGCTGAAGGAAGTTTTGCTAATTTGAGTTTTAAACTAGTTTCTTTGAGTTGCGTTAGTAAATGTGTCGAGGAGGCCTCAGAATTGAATTTTGATTATTTCGTTGAGTCTGTATCACCATTCTTGGTATGGATACATCTTTGATCTATGAATTTTGATTCAGGATATATCACGAGGGGTTGATCTGAGTTTTGGACTTAGTTGTGTTTTGTTGTTCTGGTGCAGCTACTGACCTTCTCTGCGTTTGCGGAGGTGTTGGTGCTGCCCTTCATCGCTTTTGCGGACAGGGTCTTGCATTCGCAGAGTGTAACCTTCTTAGGCTCCATAATAACAGGCCCTAGCCCCTAATTTCTAGAGGTCTTGGCCTCTAGTTCTCCATGTTCGTGGATTTTCTTCTGCGTTTGCAGAGTACATTTTATGCCTGTACAACATTAAATCTAAGAACTACCATTTTAACTCCGTTTTCAAACATTTAATGTTTTTGGGGTGTTTTTTATGAATATTTTTGTGTAACTCTTTTGGGTAAGTGGTTCTGATATCATTTTGATTAATTTCCATGTCATGCTCGAAGAGCGTACCCTTGGCGTGGCCGACACTAAGAGAATATTGCTAGTCCCCAAGTGAACCACTCGGCCTTATCACATTACTTCAATCATATTCTAGTAGAGGAAAACATCAATAGAGAAGAATACTTAAAGAAAATGAATGACAACCGATAATAAAAGGGACAAAGGCCAAACAACCTATCTATCATCTAAGTACGACTAGTGTAAAAGAAACTAGTTAATAATAACATCCAATAATCACATCAACAATCTAGTCTATGAAGCCTCTAAAACATCTGAATAATGGGGCCAATGACAGACCCATGACTACCTCTAAATATAATAAGATAAGTCTGACTCAAGCTAGAATGAAAACATAATGTCCTTCGAGAGTAGGAGACAGCTCACCAATCAATTAAACGCAAATAGGTCCTTAACGGGGCACCTGCTGATGACCACTAATACTGTCTCTACATAAGAAAAAGATATAGACCTAAATGAACATCAGGGCGTGGAATGTATAGGTATGTGAAATGGCAGAAAGGAATATATTAAGGAAGAATAACACAATATCAACTAACTCAACTCAAGAAATAGGATACTCAATCATCTTGTCAAGAGTCTAAAATAAGAATGTAATTTAGACAATGACTACTCATCTATTATCTACGTCTCATCCACTAAGAGTACAATCAAGGCTTATTTAGGAGTTTATCTAACCGACAACTATCACCTATTAGTCGGTGACGATACAGTGAACCAATTTTATTGCCACATCCATCCAATACCTTGATAGGGGTATAGTCCATCCCATCAATAAATTCAAAATCAGTAACATCAAGTCATCATTTTGGGACAATAGGAAATATATGCTTTTACGATTCAATCCTCTCCTACATCGATTACATAGTTATTGATTTTGAGTTTGGTTTACTCTTACTCAATTTAGTGCTCAATATTCCTCCCAAGACTTAATATGCTCATAAGACATCAAACCTATGATTAACTCATTCATCTACTCTCATTGGACAATCACCAACTCAACTCATCAAATCAATTATCAACCCCTTGGTTAAATCAATTTTAGTTTCAGCTCTAGACTCATAAGGACTCTATCATGTATCATTCTAACTCATAGAATTCAGGAGAACAAAAGTAGAATTAAAGCCTTTAGAGATTCCATAGACTCTTTAGGCTCAAATTATTCTCATCCATGCTCATGGAAGTAAAATATGTGAAAATAATTTTAAAAAATCATGATAGGGTTTATGTAGTAAGGCAAAATCATATAATTCAAGTAATTAAATCATAAATACAATAATTCCTATAATATTGTGTATAAATAAGTTAGAATTTAAGAAAAACTTCAAGAACCATTTATGGGAGACTTAATTTACTCATAACTTCATTAATCCAGGTTACGGGGCACATAGAAGAATTCTCAAGTTTGTCACCAAACCCTAACCCTTTTTTTCTTTTGAAACCTTTGTAACACCCCACACATACACTATAAGTATTTGTACTACACACATGAAACATTACATGGACTTTCAAAGTAGTGCTAATTTTAAAAGTGTTTGCATCTCGCGTTAAAGGGAGTCATGTGTATCTAAAGCTTAAGAAAGGTGCACGTATACATGTTTTGCATCGAGTTAAGGGGACTAAGACCCTAAACAAAGGAAAATAATTGAGGTGCTTGTAGGATTTAGGAAGGTAGCAGGTGTGTCAGCTACTTGGTTAACTTGAACTTGCGAGTTAAATGGAGACGAGGCTCGACGTCGAAATTGTCTAACTCTGATTATGAATAAATTCTGAGTTAAAGGTGTATCTTTGGCCCATGTTTTGGTACTACAGGTGTGCTATATTTACATCAAAACATGAAGGAATAAATTGGCCCAACAACACTCCCTAATACTTGACTACTTGGGCCTAAGACAAAAGGAGAAAAATCTACAATTTGGGTAGCCAAGGCCCATGCTTTTGGAGATCCATTTGGCCCAAGTGAAATAAGTGA
>DF358350.1:0-13358 GCA_000787875.1 Solanum virginianum
TCAAACTCTTCACTTGCTAATCCAAAATCTGAACCAAAACCTCTCCATATGTCAAATTATCTTCAATGACACCCACAATAACAAGAGGCATAATAGCATTCAGATCACCCATACATTTCCTCAACATAGACACATGAAACACTAGCTGAACCAAATTTATTTCCCTAGGCAGTTCCAACTCATAAGCTACCTTGCCAACCCTTCTCATCACCCTATAAGGACCCACATATCTTGGGCTCAACTTACCTTTCTTACTAAAATGGACCACACCCTTCATGGGTGACACCTTCAAATAGACCCAACCATCAACTTTGAATTCAAGCTCCCTTCTCGTCACATCGGCATAAGATTTTTGACAACTTTGGGCCATCTTCAGCCTTTCTCTAATCATCCCAACCTTCTCAAGAGCCTCCATAACAAGATCTGGTACTACAAGGCCACCTCACCAACCTTAAACTACCCCACTAGTGATCTACAATGTCTACCACAAAGAGCCTCAAAAGGAGCCATACTAATGCTAGAATGATAGAAATTGTGGTAGGCAAACTCAATCGACGGAAGATGAATGTCCCAACTACTTTAAGCTCTAACACACATGAACTAAGCATATCTTCAAGGGTTATGATGGTCCTTTCAGCTTGGTCATCTGTTTAAGGATGGAAGGCCGTAGAAAGCTTAACTCTAGTACCAAGGCCCCTTTGGAAGGACTTCCAAAAATGTGAGGTAAATTAAGTAACACGATCCGATATAATAGACAAGGGAATCCCATGCAACCTCACCAAGTTATGGATATATAACCTTGCATAATCTTCAGCCCCATATGTGGTCTTAACCGGTAGGAAAAGAGCTAATTTTTTCATCCTATCAACCACCACCCAAATGGAATCAAAACCTTTCTAGTCTTGGGTGACCCAACCACAAAATCCATATTAATAACCTCCAACTTCTAAGTAGGAATCTCTATGTCTTGTGTTAGGCTACCCAGCCTTTGATGCCCGGCTTTGACTTGTTGACAACTATGAAAACAAGAAATGAATTTGGCAATATCCCTTTTCATGCCTCCCCACCAATACACCTCTCTCAAATCTCTACACATTTTGGTTAAACTAGAGTGGATAAAGAAAGAAGAGTTATGGGCCTCATCAAGGATCTTTTCTATCAAGCCATCAACCCATGATACACACAACCTACCTAGGTACCTAAGGGCACCATGTCCCCCTTGGGAGAAAACCTCCACCTTGCCCTCTTTCACCAAGGCATTCAATTCTAACAAAGAGGGATCAAGATCTTGTTTTTCCATCACCTCATCAACCAAAGAAGATTTAGAACCACACACGACAACAACATCACTGTTACCTACCTCCTCCAACCTAACCCCTAATCTAGCCAACCGATGCACTTTCCTAGACATCTTCTTATCACCACCATCAACATGAGCTAGCTACCCATAGACACCCTACTCAAGGCATCCGCCACCACATTTGCCTTACTGGGATGGTAATACACACTCATATCATAATCCTTAAGAAGTTCTAGCCACCTTTTTTGTGTCAAGTTGAGATCTTTTTGAGTGAAGACATATTTGAGGCTCTTATGATTGGTGAACATATCAACATGTACACCATACAAATAATGTCACCAAATTTGCAAAGCAAATACTATGATGACAGATTCAAGATCATGAGTAGGGTGGTTCTTTTCATATACTTTGAGTTGCCTAGAAGCATAAGCTATAACCTTACCATTTTGCATTAGCACACAACCCAAAACAACTCTAGAATTATCATAATACACCATAAATCCCTCAAGCCCATCTGGTAGTGACAATATAGGAGTGGACACAAGATTATCTTTCAAGGTTTGAAAGCACCTCTCACATTCATTGGTCCACACAAAGTTAGACTTCTTTTGAGTCAATTTTTTCATAGGGAAAGCAATAGAAGAGAACCCATTCATAAACCTCTGATAATAGCCCGCTAAGTCCAAGAAGCTCCTAATGTCCGATGGGGTCAATCGTCTAGGCTAATTTTTAATCACATCAATCTTCTTAGGATCCACCTTAATACCATCCCTCGACACCACATGTACTAGGAAGGCAATCTCCCTCAACAGAAGTTTAGAGGTCAACCCAAAAGACATCACCACAAATTCATAATGCCCATACCTAGTCCAAAAGGCCGTCTTGGGAATGTCACACTCCCCCACCTTCACTTGATGATACCTAGATCGAAGATTAATCTTAGAGAAGTGGCTAGCCCTTTGCAATTGGTCAAATAAATCATCAATTCTCAAAAGAGGATATCTATTCCTGATGATGACCTTATTGAGTTGCCAGTAGTCAATACACAACCTAAAAGACCTATCCTTCTTTTTCATAAATAACACCGGTGCACCCTAAGGTAATTGGCTAGGCCTAATGAACCCTTCTCCAACAAGTCCCTCAATTGCTCCTTCAACTCCTTCAACTCCACCTGGGCCATATGGTAAGGGGGAATAGAAATGGGTTGAGTATCGGGGAGGAGGTTTATGCCAAAGTTTATTTTCCTTTTGGGAGGAACACCGGGAAGGTTATTTGGAAAGACATCAAGAAACTCATTCACAACCCAAACCAACTCTATGGGAAGGACTTTAGACTCAACATCCCTAACCCTCACAAGATGGTAAAGACACCCTTTGAAGATCAACTTACGGGCTTTAATGCAAGAGATGAATCTACCCTTAACCACCATATCTTGACTTTCCCACTCAAGGACGGGTTTATTTGCAAATTGGAATTTGACCCTACGGGTTCTATGATCAATAGAAGCATAGTATGCATCAACTAATCCATCCCAAGAATAATATCCAAATCAACCATGTGTAACTCAACAAGATCACAAGACAATATTTTATGAAAGATGCAAATAGGATAACTTCTATAAAATTTTCTAGCAATAATAGATGCACCAATTGGATTAGACACCTCATATGACTCATGCAACAACTTGGGGTCAACATGGAACTTTTTGGCAACAAAGGGGGTAACAAAAGAAAGAGTGGCACTTAGATCAACCAATGCATACACATCAAAGTCAAAGATTTTAAATATACCAGCAATGACATGGGGACCTCATCCACCCCTTGCCTCCCATACAAACTATAAAATTGATTGTGCCTTGGGGCACCATCTTCCGCATTAGCACCTTGTGGTTGAACCTCTTTTTCCTTGTTGTGATTTCGAAGGTGATCCACCTTTTTGTGACCTACTTCCCTATAACCAAAGCATTCATTAGTATCTCTCAAGCATGGGCCCTTATGACCCTTACTATACCTAGGATACACCTTATTAGGAACCACAAAACTAACACCTTGGGTCCTTGGGAAGTCATTAACAAATCCCCTATTAGAAGCATGGGAGGACCCTTGGCCTTGGTGGATCAAGCCACCCATTTAGAACTTACACTCGAAATGGGCACTCTTAGCGTCCTGACCACTCCTCTTCCTTAATTTCTCCTCTTCTATTTGATTGGCGTTGGTCATCACATATGAAAAGTCTATGTCACTAATCAACATGGTAGACTAGCACAAGTTGGACACACCCATCACAAATTTGTTCATCCTAGATCTTGAGTCGGCCATGAAATGTGGAGCATATTTCAAAAGTTGGTTGAACTTGAGGGCATACTCCCTCATACTCATGGACCCTTGTCTCAAATTTATAAATTCCACCAACTTAGCTTCCCTATGTTCAAGGGGGAAGAACCGACTAAGGATGGCCATCTTGAACTCCTCTGAAAGTATAACATAGTTGACTCCCTTCTCTTTTTTCTATTGGTTGTACCATATTTAAGCTACCCCTTTGAGTTGGTAAGTTGCCAACTCCACCATATCCTCCTCCACCTTGAGGGTCCTCACTCACCTTTGACCCATAGAATTTTGGGGGATCCATTCTCATGAAGTCTCTCACCCGAGAGGCCATTGTAGGAGCATGAGGGAATTGGGTCCCTTAATTGGCCTGATTAGCCACCACTTGTGCAAGGAAGGTAAGAGCATCCCTAAGTTATCCATTGGCCAGTTGCTCCTCGGGGGTGTGGGCTCGTCTTCCTCCTGTGTTAGGCATGATCTAGCATAGAAAAAAACAAGCGTTAGGGGAGTAAAGCTTACTTCAACTCCCCAAACAAGCCTCATAGCATATCATTACACATCCTTGGTCATGGAAGCAATTAAAACGACAATAATAGGAAAGCATAAACAAGGGAAATTGGGACAAAGGGTAAACTTTCATATCATAACATCAAGAAAACAAGAAATTCGATGCTCAAGCATAAATACATAACATGTCCAACAACACCTCTACTACATAGATATGGGTAGGGGCCAAGACAAGCAATTGGGCTCATCCTCATAGTCAATACATAACTAAAGAAAGATAGTCTTAATACATAGCAAAAGATCATAAGCAACATCCCCAAAATGGAGAACTCACCAATACACTTGTTGGACAATTGAACTAGCCATGTGGAGGAGGAAGATGATCAAGCGTTGCTCTGATTCTTACATGGTGACATCACGTAGCCATAGAGTATGCATTAGTACATTTTAATGTACTAAGTATGTAGGATGAAAACCAATAAGAGATAGGCATCATAATTCAAATGCATAGAGATAAGCAATAGCTAGCATAGTAGCAATATAGCATGCATGATTAATACTTAAGTAAAACATGCTTACATAGGACATAACATATGTGTAAGAAGAGACCATTAAACTATTGGTGGATCATCACATCCTACCACCCTTGGTGATTGAGGTACAACCCCATCAATAGTTTGGTGGATCGTCGTACCCTACCACCTGTGGTGTCAGAGTACAAATCCCTCAGTAGGTTGATGGATCGTCACAATCTACCACCATTGTTGAAGGAGTAAAAAATCCCTGATAGGTTTATGGTACAAACCCACAACTAGGTTGATGGCTAGTCGCACCCTACCATCCATGGTGTTGGAGTACAAACCCTCCAATAGTTTATCAAGGTACGAACTGCTTGACAAGGTTACCTCACATGCAACACCCGAGTAGGGCATGGTCACATTCCATCACTATATAGAGAATACCATATACATACATTCATTTCATTATCATTTCATTATCATAAAATCATTATTTCATCATCATATAGTCATTCAACTCATAAGACATGCATTGGACCTTCAATTCCTCAAGAAACCATAACCGAACATTTTATCAAACACTTAGAGGGTGTGTAGTGCTCATATAAAATCATACAATTCAAGAGTGAAATCATACTAGAAAATTCAATGTAAAACCTTCAATAGATACTTAGTAACACCTTCAAGCAATATACATCAAAATCCTTCATCAAATCTTACAATAGAACTTGTTTCATAGCTCAAAACATATCAAAACAGTCATAAATTCATAGACCTCAACATAGTGTGCAATGATTTTCATATTAAATAAGAACCAAGAATAAATCATCCTTAAATCATGCAAATTTAAGTAAAACAAAGCTTGGGTATCATGCGTGAAAGAAACTCATATACCTTAGCTTTGGAGATGAACTTGATGAAGATTGGAGATGGAGACTTGAAGGTTGCATGCAGTCCTTAAGATTCGAAAAAGGTTTTGAGACTTGAGTTTAGGAGTAAAATATTTGGTTAAGTGTTTAAATGAGTATTGGGGAATATTTAGAATGATATGAGGGTGAAAAATAGTTAAGTATAGGTATTTACATTTGTAAACCTTAGGCCCAAGACCTAAAAGTCTTGGACCAAAGTAAAAATTCTGCACTAGTTTTAACACTGGTATGTGTTGTGGAAGGGACGCATAAACCCCAATGGAAATTGTATTTTTGGAAAATTGAAATTACTAATTATTTGTTGTTAAATAGGGTTTAGAACTATTTTCCACCCAAAATGACCCCCTAAAAAAATATGAAGATGGATTTTTGATATCGCATACGGATTTTGAGATATATGAAAATTGCGATTCTGGGCACTTTCGAGGAATATTTTCGGGCACTTTTTGGGGTCATTACATACAGTGCTAGTGTAAAACCATCATTTCAAGAGTGAAATCATGCAAGCAAATTCATCAGACATTTTATCAAACACTTGGTGGGTGTTTAGTGCTAGTGTAAAACCATGTGTTTCAAAAGTGAAATCATGCAAGAAAATTAATTGTAAAATCATCAATAGATACTTGGTAACACCCTCAAGCAACATACATCAAAGCCCTTCATCAAATCTTGCAATAGACCTTAGATTCATAGCTTAAAATATGTTAAAACAATCATAATTTTGTTAAATACCAACATACTATGCAGTGCAATTCATAATAGATAAGACCCATGAGTAAATCAACTTTAAATCATGCAATTTTAGGCAAAAGAGAGCTTGGGTATCATGGGTGAAAAAAACCGATGAAAGAAACCCACATACCCTGACTTTGGAGAGTCGTTGAAAAGAGTAAAAGGAAGCTTGGGCATCATGGGTGAAAGGAACCTATGAAAGAAACCTACATACCTTAGCTTTGGAGATGAACCTGATAGATAGAAGATGGAGAGATGAAGCTTGAATGAGGACTTTAAGATCTGAATGAGTTTTGAGACTTGAATTTAGGAAATGAAATATTGGCTAAGTGTTTGAGTGAGTATGTGGGAATGTCTTGAATGATATGAAGGTGAAATAAGACTAAGTATAGGCATTTTCATGCATGGAAACACTTAGGCCCAAGACCTAAAGCCTTGGAATGAGATAGAAAAATTGTGCAAATTTTGTACTGAGGTGTGCCCTTAGCGCGTCACTCCTGGGGCGCGAAAACCTCACTGAAACTCAATTTTTTGGAAAAAATAAAATTGTGATTCGTTTGCTCTAATACCAAGGTTAGACCTATTTTCCACTCAATTTGACCCCCTGAACAAGAATATGAAGTTAGATTTTTAATATCACACACGAATTTTGAGATATATGAAAATTATGATTTTGGGCACTTTCGAGGTACATTTTTTGCACTTTTTGGGGTCGTTTCAATTGAATTAGATATGGTGGACTTTGATGTTATACTTGGGATGGATTAATTACATGTATATTGTGCCTCCATTGATTGTAGAATTTGTAGAGTTAGATTCCAAATTTCCTAATGAACCCGCTGTTGAGTGGGAGATTGTAAGGTGTTATTGGAGGGGTAAGTTCATTTCTTATCTCAAGGTCCAATTATTCTCTAAGGATTGTGTTTATCATCTTGTAAGAGTAGGGATGAGGAGCCTATGTTTCTTCTTATTAAGTCAATTCGCGTGGTCAATGAGTTCTTGATGTCATTTGCTATATTTTAAATTTGGGGTAGTGCCTTTTGATTTGGCTATTGCACCAGCGATGTCTATAGGTCTCATGAATAAGGTCTGTACCTTGATATGTTTATGGTGGCCTTTTGTGATGGTATGATGGTTCATTTCCAGAGGTAAGGAAGAGCTTGTGAATCATTTAAGGGCTATGTTGCAAATTTTGAGGAATAAGAGGTCGCTTCCTAATTATGGAAAGTGGGAATCCTTGGGTAGCGAAAAGGTGGTTGGAAAAGTACACCGGTTGACTAGGTTAGGAATGAGGTTGGGTGAAGTTGAGAATAGAGTTTTCTCCCAAGGGGGAGATGGCGGCTTTAGGTACTAAGGTGGGCTATGTGTGTATTGTAGTGACCCCAAAATGTGCTCAAAAATGTGTCTCAAAAGTGCCCGAAATTATAATTTTTATATATCTCAAAATTCGCGATTTATTTTGGAAATCCTACTTCATATTCTTGTTCAGAGGGTCAAATTGAGTGGGAAATAGGTCTAACCCTGATTTTAGAGCAACCATAGTAAAATTTGAATTTTCAAAGTAAGCTCGAAAATATTGTTCCTGCGCGTCCTTAACGAGATGTGCCCCTGTACATTTTACCATCCAGTTTTTAATCTCGATCCAAGACTTTTAAGTCTTGGCCCTATGTGTTCTCATACGTGAAAATATATATACTTAGCCTTATTTCACCCTCATATCATTCAAGACATTCGCCAATACTCACTCAAACACTTAGGCTTATATTTCTCTCAAATTTCAAGTGTCAAAACCCCCTCCCGATCTTAAGGCATTCAACCAAGCTTCAAGTCTTCATCTCCAATCTTCATCAAGTTCATCTCCAAAACTAAGGTATGGGGGTTTCTTTCATGGGCTCCTTTCACCCATGATGCCCAAGCTTCCTTTTCATAAAATTGCATGATTTAAAGTTGATTTATTCATGGGTCTTATTAATTATGAAATTCATTGCACATTTTGTTGGGGTTTGTGAAATTGCGACTATTTTACTATGTTTTGGGCTATGAATCTTTGATTTATCTTGAGATTTGATGAAGGGTTTTGATATATATTACTTGAGCATGTTACCAAGTATCTATTGATGATTTTCATTAGATTTTCTATCATGATAACACTTTTGAATTGCATAGTTTTTACAATAGCATTACACACCCGCCAAGTATTTGATAAAATATCTTTTTAAGGATTCTTTTAAGTTTTGATGTTCTATTGGTTGAGTTATGATTCAAGTGACTCGATGATGATTATGAACTTTATAAAGATGTGTTTAAATCATGAAAATATTGATGATGTTGTAGGGTCGAGTTAAGCCCCTTTCTTAAGATTATGACTCTTATGAGCCTTTGATGTTGATGTTATTTAAAGGGTAATATTGATGATGACCCATTCTTATGATTGTTAGGTTCACCATTTGAGGTCAATGATGTTAAGAGCTACTCATGCCATGTCTCTATGCTTATTGCAAGTTATTAAAGTATGCTTATCTTATATATTCTGTGGGATTAGACTTAGAACCAAGTAGACTAAAGATGAGTCCCCAAGTCCTAGAACTGCATGCCACCATAGGTGAAGGGATTAGAGGTGAGTCCCCAAATCTCTAAGGGGTGAATACCCTAAATATGAGGGCTTGAGGCGAGTACCCGACTCCAAGAACTAGAGGTGAGTACCCAGTTCACATAAGGCTTAGTGGATCCACTTAGGCATTAGGAGGTTCACCTTGGTAAGTAACTTCCCCCTTTCCTCCAATGTGCAGTTGATATCAGGATTCAGAGTTGTAGCTCACTTGGTCTTATATTATGTCAGTTGAGTTTTCTTCCCGCAATATGTATTATGAATTATACAAGTTGATTATGATTGAAAGCATTATTTTACTTCAAACATCATTCATACGTGTCATATTGTTAGTATGTTATTCATTGCTTATGATTAAGCATTTTTCTTTGATGTCTATTTCTTATTGCATTGCATCCCACATACTTAGTACATTCAAATATACTAACGCATACTATATGCCTACATGATGTCACCATGTAGGAGCCGGTATATCGCTTGATCATACTCCTCCTCCACATCGATAGTACGATTGTCTCTCAAGCTTGTTGGTGAGTCCTCCATTCTAGGACATTGCTTATGATCTCTTGCTGTGTACTAAAGCTATCTTTCTTTTATTTATATATTGACTATGAGGGTGAGCCTGGTTGTTTGTCGTGGCCCCTTCTCTCATCTATCTAATAGAGGTGTTATTGGACATGTTATTTATACATGCTATGAACCTTAACTCTCTTGTTTCTTGATGTTATGATATGGAAGTTTACCCTTAGTCCCAATTCCCTTATTTATGCTTATCTCTCTTTGTCATTTTAATTGCTTCTATGACTAAGGATGTAACGATATGCGACGAGGCCTGTTTGCGATTCCTATAGGTTCCTCATTCACCGGTCACATCTAGGCCCTAGGCTTGGGTTGTGAGGAAGATAGTATCAGAACACTAGGTTGTTAGATCTTTAGAGTCCAACACACTGCGTCAATTAGAGTCTTATTCATGGTTGGGTTGTGCACCACAACTATAAATAGGAGGCTATGAGATGTTTTAGGAAATGTTTTCTTTCTTTATATTCTAAGTCATGCTATAGGGTTGAAGTAAGTTTTCCTCCCTAACTATTGTTCTTTGCTATACTAGATCATGCCTAACATAAGAGAAAGAAGAGCCCGCTAACCCAAAGAACAACTAACTCATGGAGAATTCCAGGATGCACTTACTATGTTAGCTCAAGTTGTAGCTAATCAAGCCAACCAAGGGGCCCAAGCCCCTCATTCTTCTACTCGGGCATCTCGAGTGGGGAAATTTATGAGGATGAATCTGCCGGAATTCTATGGATCAAAGGTAGAGGAGGAACCTCAAAAGTTCATTAATGAGGTCTACAAGTTATTGGCTATCATGGGAGTTAGATCGAAGGAAAAGGCAGAGTTAGAGGCTTACCAACTCAAAGGGGTAGCATAAATATAGTTTAATTAATGGAAGGAAGAGAAGGAGGTTAACAATATTATTCTATGGGAGGAGTTCAAGGCAGCTTTTCTTTAATCGGTACTTCCTTCTTGAGCCTAGGAAAGCTAAATTGGTGGAGTTCATGAACTTGAAACAAGGATCTTTGAGTGTGAGGGATATGCCCTTAAGTTCAACCAAATCTCTAAATATGCTCCTCACTTGATTGCCGACCCAAAGGCTAGAATGAACGAGTTCATGATGGGTGTCCCTGATTTGGTGAGTGAAGAATGCTAGTCCACTATGTTGATTAGTGATATGGATTTGTCCCGCCTCATGATTTATGTCAAACAACTTGAGGGGGAAATCCTTAGAAAGAGGAAAAGTGAGGGATCAAAGAGGGCTCAATTTGATGGTAGCTTTCGAGGCCAAGAGTTCAACGATGCTCCAAACAAAAGGGTTTCTAAGGATGGGGTGGCCAACCCCAAGTATCAAGGTAAAGGTGTTGTTGGGAAAGTTCCTCTTACATGCGACAAGTGTGGAAGGTACCACCCGGGAGATTGCTTAGCAAGTTTGGGTGCGTGTTTTAGATTAGTGGAATGGATCAATAAGATAACGCATTGTCCGTGGGTTCCTAATGATCATAAGGATGGTCTTCGATGTTCTCAACTATACTTGGCTTGGTGCTTCATGGTAAGTTAAAGGTTTTGATTTTGATGGATCCAGGTCCCTTTATACCTTGCATTGTTCCTTTTTGGTTGCTTCTGGGCTTCTTGTGTGCCCTAATTTATTATGTGAACCTTCGGTATCTACCTCTTGTTGAGTATATTGTTACTAAGAATGTAAATAGATGTTGTTCTGTGTTCATCTTCCTTCGATCTTACATTGTGACATGTTAGAGTTGATGTGGTAGAATTGATGTCATGTTTGGGATGGATTAGTTGCATGCATATTATGTCTCCATAGATACAAGAACCCGTAGAGTTAGAATCTGACTCTCTATGAACCCGTCATTGAGTGGGAAGTTGTCAAGTGGTAGCAAAAGAGGTAGGTCCATTCATGTCCGAAATTCCAATTGATCTCTAAGGGTTGCCCCATGTTCTTATTCTATAGGGTCTTGTATTATGATTTTGGTTAGACTTAGTTTGTCGGATTGGAGGTTTTAAGGTGGTTTAGCTACTTGCATATCGTGTTTACATGATGGTTAAGAATGGTCAATTTATGTGGTCAACTACAATGGGTTAGTCACTTCTCTAAGCTTGATCTTTATTTTCGATTTTGTCTCTAAGTGAGGATGTGGGTAGGTGATATTCCTAAGTGTCTTTCCAGACTAGGGGTGAACATTTAAGTATTTTGGGAGATGTATGGTTGACTTATGCATCAGCTATGTTTATATGTTTCATGAATAGGGCCTTAAAACCCTACCGTGGCTTGTCGGAGGTGGCCTCTAGTGGTGAAGCATTGATTTATTTAGAGCTTGTGAATCATTTGGGGGGGAGTGTTGTAAATTTTGGGGATAAGGGGTTGTTTGCTAAGTATGATAGGTGTGAACAAAAGATAACGAAAAAGTGGTTAGAATTCTTTAAGGATCATGACATAAGTGTGCATTATTTTCCCCGGTAAGACTAATGTTATGGTCGGTGCTCGAATTAGCCTAGCATGTGTTGATGATGGTGGCAAAGAGGTTACTTAAGGGATCTATCATTTGGCTAGATTGGGGGATTAGGTTGGAGGAAGCTGAGCATGGTGGTATAGCATTCTTGATGGTTCCAAATCTACTTTGGTTGGTGAGGTCTAGATTAAGCAAGGCCTTGATAAAGTCTTATTAGGGTTGGAAGTTTTGGGTGAAGAGATGCTAGAGTGGAGGTTCTCTCCCAAGGGGAAGATGGTGGGGTATGGTACCAAGTGGACTAGCTAGGTTTGATGTTGACAATTGAGCTTAGGATTGTGAGTCCTTGTAGATTGTAGAGAAAAGTTGGTAAGCTTGCTTAACGATTGGAATTACCTAGGGATATGGTTATGGTTTGTCCGATTTTTCATGCTTCTAGGTTGAAGGGATGTGGTGATGACTCTAGTGCTATAGAACTCGTGAGGTTCTAGATATTGTGAAGGATAAATTATCTTAGGAGAAGGTCCCCGTGGAGGTAATGGATGGAAGGGATGAAAAAGTTGATTGATGGGGGCGTAGTGTTCGTCAAGGCCCATCGAAAGAATCGCAAAGTCGATAGTGCCTCCCGGGGAGTAGGAGCGGGCATGGAAAACTGATATTCGTACCTCTTTCATTCTATTCAAGCATATGGTATCATGTCAAACCCTTTTTTTTGTGATTTCATGTCTCATGTTCTAGCCCCTCAGTCATTTGCATGCATTCATGTTTACATTAAAAAGGTTCATGGTTATTTTACCCTTATGTTGAGACTATTAAAATGGTGTTTTAAGTGTGTTGTTGCATTCTTGTTGGGGTTGGTCTCTTTTTTATTACACTTCTCTTGCATATTTCTTTGCATTCAGGCATGAATGTTCCCAAGGGGGAGATATTGTAATGACCCCAAAAAGTGCTTGAAAATGTGCCTTGGAAGTGTCCAGAATCGTAATTTCTATATATCTCAAAATCCATGATTAATTTCAAAAATCCTACTCCATATTCTTGTTCAAGGGGTCAAATTGAGTGGGATATGGGTCTAACCCCGATTTTAGAGCAACCGTAGTAAAATCCAAATTTTAAAAGTTAGCTCAGAAACAGTGTCCCTACGCGTTCTTAACTCGATATGCCCCTGTACATTTTGTTGTCCAGTTTTTAACCTTGGTCCAAGACTTTTTAAACTTGGGCCTAAGTCTTTCTATATGTGAAAATACCTATACTTAGCCATATTTCACCCGCATATCATTCAAGACATTCCCCAATACTCAGTCAAACAATTAGGCTTATATTTCTCGCAAATTTCAAGTGCCAAAACCCTCTCCAGATCTTAAGGAATTCAACCACGCTTCAAGTCTCCATCTCCAATCTTCATCATAAGGATGGTCTT